>JALHCA010000236.1:0-66660 GCA_024340505.1 Tolypocladium nubicola
GGGGGGGGGGGCCGAGACAATAGAAGAGACCGAGACTCTTGTGTGCGTGTCTGAATGCGAATGGCAATTGTGCGTTGGGCTGCAGAGCACATGGGAAACTGTGGTTGTGCGCAAGGTGTGCGGGTAGAGGCATAACAGACAGGCAGGCTATGACACGCGCAAGCAGCGTGGGTGCTGCGTACCTAGCGCCGATGCACAGTACTGTCTGGAAGCAAGGGACAATCGATCATCTCATCTCAAGCCGCAAACGATATTGAAGACTCAATCCGCACGGTCCTTGGCCCAGATCTCTCTCCCTCGTTGCTTGTGGAGGCGCCTGTGCATGTGCTTGTGTGGGTTGGCAACTCGGGAACTTGTGTCGTCCAATCCCGCATTCGTCTCACCTCGCACCATGCCAGATCACAAGCTGCCATAAATAAGAACGTACGGAGTACATGCACGCAGTATCCGCACTGCCGCTGCACTTGCACTCCGCAGACGGGCAACGATCGACCCTGCCGCTGAGCTGGGGGCCGAGACGCCTAGCACTGGCAAGACTGGCCAGGAAAAGAGGAACTTGGCGGATCTTGGGACGACTCCGGCCCCAAACACGGGGGTTGCCATTCTGCCGGGACTATTCTCAGCCTGCTGACTCGCTGAGAGAACAATAACACGGCTTACTACATAGGCTCTAGCCCATGCCTGGTAAGCGACATGAGTTGGTCCCAGAGGGCTTGGGACAAACACGAACAGCGGTACTGGAGAACCTGTCTGCCTGGAACGGGGCAATCTTTGGCCCTGGGTTCCCCCATGACAGAGGGGGCTAGCAAATAGCCCTAGCACAGCAACAAGTCGCAACGAGACGCATTCAACCAGGGCCCTAGTTCCTCGCCATACTTGGAGCTGGTATCCGTGCTCGTACGGCACAAGGTAGACACCGCATCCTGCAGGTGTAGGGGGGCATCATCAGCCGTCGACTACTCCGTACTTGTCGAAGGCCAAGGGACAGTTGGGGTTGAAAGGCAGAGGGTGGTGTGCAAGGCTGGGTCGGCAGTAGAAAAAAAAACAAAAAGATCTGACCTGTAACCCAGACTTAAGCTCTCGGTCGACCAAGCGCAGCTCGACAACGGACTACGCCGTCCAGCCGATAGCCTACGAGGCTTTTCTTTTTGCCCGCAGGTGCGGGGACTACCAAGTGTCTGCGTATCTGAAGCAAAGCAACGTGAGGAGGACAGGGTCCGCGGCCGGCCGGCCAGCCAAGCGCAGCTCTCCTTGGGCTCTCAGCGGGCTCGCAAACCTGCGTCCACGGCCGGGAGACGGCTCGGCGGGGAGACGGCTCGGCGGGGAGTATTGACACTTGTCGGCCATCGCCTAGGGCCGCTCCCCAGTGAACGTTGGCGTCCCCTCCTGGGGCGGTTGGGTTGGCGATGCTGCCAACAGCGAGCGAGTCGAGCGAGCAGGCGACAAGGTGCGCTGCCAAGCCGAAACAGCAGGACGGACTGCCCGCCCGGTGAAGAAACGATGGTCCAATCCGCTTGGCCCGGCCCCACGGCTCTGCTGTTGACAAGCAGAGGGTGGTGGCCCAACGAACGTGGCAAACGCCCGGCGTGGGCTGGTGGCTTGCCGGCTTGCTTGCTGGGTGGCCCGTTGGACTGACGAGACGCATCGCTCGCAGCGCCGCTGGGGTTTTGCTTTTTCGGGCCCAGAGGGGTGAAGGGTAAAGGGTGAAGAGGGGATGCAGAGCGCGAGCAGAGGCTCTGGCCAAAGGGAGGAGTCGCGCGAGCGGTTGTCGTTGCGCAAGGGGCACGGAGCGGCTGGAGCTGCTTTCCTTTTTGGCCTCCACCGACTCCCCGTCCAGTCCCCTCCCCCCCCCGCGCTGGGGCCATTCCTGCCAGTTTGCACCACCTTGTTTGCACCTTGCGAGGACCCTGCCAGCCCGGTTAGCGAGCGCGCTAAGCCCAGTGCGGATCGACGTCAATAACACGCGAACGGCCGTGATCTTGTGCCTTTCGACCCACGACCATGAAGCGAACGACCCTTTGGTCGCACGGAAGCCAATGCCTGCCTGCGTCTGCGCTCAAACACGCGCTTGCTACACTGATCTATTCATACTCCTGGCTCCAGAAGCTGGGCGGCTGCAGGGGCAAAGTGGCGATTGAAGAAGATGACCGTGCTCTATGCCTCTTTGCGCGTCGAGCCCGGCGTCTGGAGCACCAATCGGCGGGCGCCATGTCGCTCCTCCATCCTCCATCCTCCGTCCTTGATCCTTCACGCAGGCATCGTGGACCGGTTCGCGTTTGCTGTGTTGTTGTCTCTCTCGTGCTAACGCTCCTCCGGGCCGTGGACGCGGCAGGGCGTCTTGGGTCTGTCCATCTCTATCCGATGGCTGCAGCTTCCAAACGGTGGCGGAGTTGCTTTTGGAAACGGCTCCCCCTTCGCGCAGTGCATAGCCCAAGACCGTGCAATAAGACATGGCTCATAGTAGATTCGCCTCCCACAAAGCTGCCTTTGCTACATAAAGCCCTCGGACCACAATGATCCGGTCGCAAAGGTCGCTGCTAACGCCCCTCTTGGCGCTCCTGCATCGGCCGCCTACGTACGACGTACGGGTACGAGTACTGCGTGCGTGTGAGTGCCACCGCCGCAATTGCGTACTCGTATGCGCGATGCCCTCGCTTCGTCGGGTCTTTGTTTATTATGCAGGTACCAACAACTCTACGCAACTAGCCGTCACGTCCAGTCCTCTGTACTCCGTATGTCTCAAGGGGATGCTCGACGCCCAATGCCAGGAAACCGTTCGCCCCCAACTGATCAGTCGACCTTTCGCATCACCTTGGCTTTCCGACACATCTGTCCACGCTTTGCGCGGCTACGAGCAGGAGCCTGTCCGCGGCACTGCCAATGGCGATCTGGCTCGTAACAAAGTAGGTGCGTACACCTGTAACTCGCTACGGAGCTGTGGCCACGGTCCAGGAGCGAGCCCTTCTTCCCCAGAATCGGGCCGCATCCGTCTATCTATACAACCGAGTGAGCTCTGGCCCAAATATGGCATCGATAAGCGGTACCACGCTGCACTCGCGAGTCATGGGCAGCATCTCGTCTGGACGTCCCTGGTTTGACATACCCCCGTACCTGCACAAACATCGTGCGTGCATGCGAGCCGCTCCAGAGACATGCCTCACGATGCAAGGTACGATGCAACGAATGGAGTTCTGAAACACTCGGAAGCAAGGGGGCGGCAATCGGCCATCGCACGCGTACGGCTCATATGAGTGTTCGTACTATGATCTGACCCAGTCCCCCAGACGCCATCTCACTCTCTCCGTCATTGTCGCCACAAATTCCCACGAACTGGTGAGATCCAGCTCAGGCCACAGGTACCAGGCACCTCTGAAGTTGGTGGGCTCATTAGACGCCTCGAGGATGTACTCGCCCAGCTCATCCCGAGTCTGGCCAGGAGCTCGCCACCCGGCTGAGCCGCTCGGCAGAAACGACGGCCGCTCCCATCTTTGAACGGCAGAAAGGTCATGAGTATCTCCAACGCATCGGCGCCGACCTTGCCCCGGGTATTCGGATTCCAATTTCAGCTCTGCAGTGGAGGCGCCTCAAGCAGTTGTTGGGCAAAGATCCATGAATTCCCATTCCCACTTTACGGTGCCCTGTGACTGCCTCCTCCTGCACCCCATTTGCTTGCTCAAGAGTGAAAGGCGTTGTGGCTGCAGGGGTACTCACGGCAGAACCCTTGTTGCAACCAAGATCTGACATCAAGTGGCCATCAGGGGGCTGCCAACCGTCTCTCAGCATGGGCCACTCCTGGGCCCTCGCCGCTAGTGATGCGAGCAAGGGCAGGTGGATGAAGTGAAGCCTCGGTGGCGGCTCCGGCTCCGTGTTGACGAATTGAAAACTGTGCGTTGGTCGACATCAATACTCGTATTTGGCCGGCACACCCCCCGGCTCCTGGTCTGGCCCGGCTGGTCGTTGAGCACCCCCGCCGCCCCTCACCGTGATGGACTCCGCACGCATCCGGCAGTTCTTTGACGGTATCGCGTGAGCATCCCTTAGCTCATACCAAGCCTGCAAGTCAACAATAATTCGGTTTTTCATGAGTATGGGGGGGGGCTGTTTGCTCCTGTCTCGACCAGTCTCGTAAGGTCCCATGGGCTGTGCATACACGATTTGGGGTCCTGTATGTTCGCCAGACGCATCTGGAGACTACTTGGGGGTCCCTCCGTCATAGGTTTCGAACGACTTCACGATGTTGAGTCACGGTTGGTGATGGTGGTTTTCTGGACGGCCTGGCTCTTCTGGCGTCGCACATCGTTCTAAAGCTTGGAGTCGACATCACCCTGGGACAAAGACCCTGTTCCCGGAAATGATTCATCTCCAACAAATCTCCTGGGGTTTCGATCAGCACAAGGCAAACAGCAGCGGGCGCTTGAGCGTCAGGGCTCAAGAGTGCACCGCGCGGAAGACAGACGCAAGATTCAAGGGGGTGTCGGCATACGTACCATCCTCTCTCTTCACCACCGGTCAGGAAACTGCAGTCACTGTTCAGCTCACAGTGCCAGCCGCCGATGAGGCTCGCATTCGTCTCCACTGTGAGTCTTTTTGTCAGAACGGTGGGGTTCGAATATCAAACGTGAGGGCAGCCAACAACATCCAGGACGTTGGGTAGACCTACCAGAGACTGCCGACGGGGAGCACCCGTCGTCTCCTCTTTGGCGCTCGCCGTCACTTTTCCTGCGATAGACGCTCAAACCGCAGGTGAATGCACGAAAGTCCTCGGCGTCCATGGTTTCTGGCATCTGCCCCGTCAGGATGCGGCCCAACACGATGACGACGGCGGCATGGGAGCACAGCACCACGGCGCGGATGCCGTCGGTATCACACCTGGTGATGATTGCTCGCAACGCCAGGGCGACACGGTCCTGCAGCTCGGCCAACGTCTCCCCCCGCGGGGAGGGTGCGACGGCCGACACGTAGCCCTCGTCGATGGCGGGAAACAGGGACTTGAGGACATCGATCGTGGCCGGCCGCGGGTGATCGAAGGGGGCGGACCCGAACCACTCCTGGATGCCGTGCTCTGGGCGAATCTTCGCAGCCACGTTGTTCCGAGACACGGGGCGTCCGGCCCTCCGGTCGTCGTCGCGCTGTTTCTGCAGCTGGAGATCCATGAAGGGCCCCAGGGTCTCCAGGCAGCGGTAAAAGGGGCTTGAATACACCGCCTCGATGGGCGGATCGAGGGTCAGGAGGTGCCTCCCCAGCTCCCTGGCCTGCTTGACGCCATGGGAGGTGAGCGTCGGGTCCGCAGGAATTCCTGTTGGTGACGGGATGAATGCGGAATAGGTCCCCGTGGCAGGGTCGACAAGCCAATTAGAGCGAAACTAGGCATGACAATAGGAACGGTCAATGGTCAATACAATACATGGAGCCTCGGCCCCACGGCCCTATTGTCCGCCTCTGAGAGGCACACAGTCACTTACCCCGTGGCGGGTGACGTAGATCTTCTCCAGCGGCATGTCCGCAATGGCCTTCAGCGGAAACGGGGGAGGGTTTTTTGTTTGCTTTTGCTTGTGAGGCTATGCGTCGGTGCGGTGAAGATTGTGTTTAGCGCGAGAAGAAGGCGGTGCTAAGTGGTTGGTGGTGGTGGTGGTGTTGGTGTTGATGGGATGAAGTCGAGGTGGCTTTATTATTTGACCCGGATCCGAGGTTAAGTTGCACGCCCCCCCTTCCCAACGGCCCTACCGTGGTCGCGGCTTGTTTAGAAGCCGATGGCCGTACCCGGGGCCCGCGATGGCGCCCGGTATCCCTTACAGATTTGACCCATGGACGCCTGTCAATGCTAATTGCCTCAAGAGGCCAACAGCGAGCCATCGTGGTGGTTTGCATGGCTGCCGAGAGACAAACTGCCAGACTTCGCTGCTGCAGTTGCCAATGTGTGTTGGTCCGCTTCGCCGTCGCGTCCTCGTTTGCCCTCGTTTGCTGCCCGCCGGGCAAACTGCAAATATGTCTCAAGATCGTCGTCGGCATCCTCTACCGCAGCATTTGAATTTGAAATCCACATGCTGAGCGCCGAAAGCGGGCTGAAAGCCCAAGCTCGTACCTACCTAGGCTGGCGAGTGCATCACGGCCCCAGTCACATATCGAGTTGATCATCATGTTCTCAGGTTCCGTATGCTACTCGTAGCTGCCTACAATAATCACACCACTCAACACTGTGTTTGATAAAAACCTGCCGACATCAAAAGCCTCCTCTGCAACTTCCATCTAGAGATGACAGTGGCAATCCAAGACTCCATTTCCATGTTGGTGAGCCCCCAACAAGAACGTCGCCGTGTCCAGCAATGCGCCATATCTTGTGGTACCTTGTGGAAAGTCATCGGATCCCCTGTCACCTACATCATGACATGATATGTGTTGAATATCCCAAAAGTGGCCAGCCGGCCAAGTAGACCCTTCCTCGTCCTGAACCTTCCGCAATGCCATGATCTATCCACCAGAACGCCGGAAAAGCACTTTGAAACCAGCATGACATGTCCCATATTCCCATCCTATGTGTCCCAGGTCTCCTTCCATATCCATTTCAAAATCCATGTGCATCAAGTTCCGTTTCAAGTGCGCCGGGCAAGGAGGTCATCCGCCATCGTCCATGTTCGTTTCCCGTCATCATCACATGACCGAGCAGGCGCCCATGGTTCGAGCCCTCCGGCGGCCGACGATGCCTCCATCTTCCTCATTCAGGTGCAGAGCCTGAGCTTCCCTGGCCCGACGCCTGCGTCGTCTATAGCCGGCACCGCCCACACCGGCTTCCTCGCTCGCTTGCATGTAGTCAGCCCACTTCCTCTCCAGCCTGCTCGCCGAGGAGATTTCGCCTCTCAAGAGCCGCTTTTGGTGCTCGTCAACCGTCATCTGAAAGCCGTAGAAGCACTTCAGTCCGATGATCTCGGTGGGATATGTGACCCGGCCGAGCTGTCCAGCAGCCGGTCTTATCTGGGCGTTGCGGAATAGCACTTCCCGAATGCCTGTCCAGGTAATGTTCTGGCAGTCGTATACAACCAGCTGCAGCGTGACCTGTGGCTGTACGTCTGCCTTCAGTGATCGCTGAGAGCGCTTGGTGACCATGGTCGCCGCCTCAGCAAGCACGAGGTCGCTCACACGCGTGTTATCCATGTCGACGGTCCTCAGTCGTACGCACTTTTGCATAACCGGAAGCATGCCAACGTCGCCGACGTTCTCGCAGTAGCTCAAAGATAGGTGCTCCAGCGTTGCCGCACACGGTGCCTTGGCCAAGTGTTCCGACAGGAGCGAGTTTGTAATGTCCTCCAGATCCTCCAGCTCGAGGTGGGTGAGCCGAGGAGTCGAGGCGAGGATGGGTTCGAGGGCTGCATCGGTCAGGGCTTTGCAGCCAGACAGCTGAAGTCCCTCCAAATCAGGGGTAACATGACCAATCGCCCTGACACCAGCACTGGACAGACGGTTGCAGCGGCTAAGGTCCAAGTGCCGAAGTGTGCGGGGTGGGACAACGGGTCGGCCGGTGAGAATGTCAATTTCGGGATCAATTCCGTGCATCATGACCTTCAAGGCGTCGTCGGTGAGCTCGATGCATCCGCAAAGGACAAGCCTCTCGAGGTTGTTGGTCTTGAAGATGGACTCGGCGGCGGCGAGATTGTCAAAGCCGCGGACTTCGCCAGCCCTCAGATCCCGCAACTTGGTGCATGAATCGATAATCGCCTTGATTCCGCGAGCCTCTACTTTCTCGCACCAAGAGACGTTGAAGGTTTCCAGTTGGGGGCAGGACTCGGCAATGATCTTGCAGGACGTGTTCGAGACGGCGGCGAGTCCCGTCAGGTTGAGATGCACCAGCTTCTCGTTGCTCTTCAAGAGGCTATGCAGAGTATTCTTCTGGAAGTTGCGGCAGCCTTCGAGGGTGGCGTTGATGAGGTTCCTGCACGCCTTGACTATGACCTCGGTCCGCTTGTAGTGCTCGACCTGGACGCAGCCCCGGAGGTTCAGGTCCTTTATAAAGGGGCCGGCGGCGACGATGATCCTGGCGAGGGACTCGGCGGGAATCTCTTGATAGAATTCGGAGGCGTCGAAAGATGTCCAAAGCTGGCCGTCGTGGCAGAACTTATAGAATGACTTGCTGACTCTCGACGCCTGGACGAGCTCCTTGGGCTTCAGGTAGGAGAAAACGTGTACGCAAATCTCGTGCGGCATGTTCTCCCAAAAGGGGAATTTCGGCTTCGGCCGCATGGCCTTGGACGCCGACCGCCCCCTGGTCTGCCCATCCTGCTTGGATGATCTAAGGTCGGCCGGGAGCGGCGCGGTGGCAGGAGAGGAGGTCGAGGCTCCGTGTTCGACCCTGCGAACAGCCTCGGTGCTGTCGCGGAAGGGGAACTCGTCGGCCGGCGTGGGAGGAATCGAGGCCGGCGCGCTGGGCAGGCCGAGCGGCGACGGCTGCGGGGTGGAGGAGCCGGCACCGGGCGGTGTCTGAGGCGGCCAGGCGGCGGTGAGACTGACGCAGGACAGCGCGCTCCGGTTGCTGTACGGACTGCCGACGGACTTGGAGCGTCGGAGGTTGTTCAGCGACGGCGACGACGAGATTCTCTGCAGTCCACGGAGCAGACGCCGGCGGCCTTTGCCCTTGACGGGGAGTTCGGGCGCAGTGGGGGCAGGCTCACGGCCGCTGGGCGTCAGCGCACCAGAGACGGCGACGAGACCATCGTCGGCTTGAGCCATGGCGTCGACAGCGAGGTCGCCTGCTCTGCGTCGTGTGGTCCTTTGGCGACGTGTTTCGTCTGTTGCCCGTGCTTGTTGCCAGGAGGGTGGAGCGGGCGGTACAAGAGCTGTGATATGCGTGGGCGATAAGGCACTGACCGCAGGGTAGGGTGATGTGATGGTGACGATGCGGGGCGCTGGAAATCAATCCCATCCGTGTTGGAGGCGGCTCTGGGTCAATTCATAGCTGGCGAGCGGCCTCGTGCAACTGTCGGCTTCTTCTCGACGGTCTTGCTTCGCGGCTCGTGCCGGCGAGCCAGGAGTGAGACACACGACTCGACGGATGTCGTTATCGTCCAGCAGAGGGCCTCCTGGACCGTGGGTGGTGGTGCGATAGCCGCCCACCTTGATCAGCGGACCGGTGAATGGACCGGGGGGGAGGTGGTCGGTGGTCACCAGGCCCGTCCCAGGCACGGCTCTTGTTCACGCTCAACGGCACAGCCAAGACAGTAGGATGGCGTTATCAGCAGAAATGAGGAACATGCCCTCGAGCAGCCATGACGGGGTGATCACACGAGCGAGCGGGAGATGGAGGAGAAGAAAAAGGATAGTCCAGGCTCAGGCACAGGAGGGGCTGCTTAAGACGAGCGATGCTAGAGCCGCCTCTGGAGCCCTGGAGCGCTCAGACTCGGCGCCGCCCGGGCCAACACTCCCAACGCCGTCCACGTCCAGCGTCCGCCACATGCCATCCACATGGCGCATCCACCTGCTGCAGCGTTCCTGTGCAGTAAGCCTCACCTCACTCGCATCCTTCTGCTCGGCGATCCTTGCATCACTGCGGCTGCTTGTGCGAGACACGGAGACAGAGGACGGAGTACATAATACGGAGTACTTCATCGGGGCGAGGAATCGTTGACGCCCCGCCTGACGTGGGGTATATCGATAAGTATCCCCTCGCGGCTCTAGCGCCGCATGTCTACTTCGTGCCTGTCCGGGACCTCCGTCTGGCCCACCACAAAGGTTCACTGCCTCGTGTTCGCCCGCAGCAGCAACGCAAACCGCCATCAGCATCAGCACTCTCGACGTGAATGAGCCTTGTCATGTTCGTCTTTTGCTGCGCGTATGGTAAGCACTGGTACTGTACAGGATGTCACCTTCTCCGGCGGACAAAGGATGGTGGTCAGCCACGCAGTGGCGCATCATTGTTCGGGCCGGGCGTCACCCTGACTCGCCATTACCAAGCACCTTGGTCCGGAAGGTGAGGCTTTTGTTTCCACGCCGAGACTTATCCGCATCCTCGTCACCGGCTCCGACTCCGCGGTGAGGGGAATGCCCCTGTTCGGTCGAGGACCCTTCGTGCTTCTCCCGCCGCGCACCGCTGCGTTGGCCAGTGGGCGCGTGAGGGCGGCGCGATCTTTAACAGCCTGCCAAATCCAGGGTCGCGCCAACAACACCCATGTTTGCCATGCATGGCTCGCAAAGGGGCCTTTGCTTCGCGTCCCCCGTCCCAACCCCGGCTTCCAAGCTGCTCTCCGCATGGATCTTGATCCCGCACTGGTCTGTGCTGGTTTCCGCTGGAAACCCTGCGGAACCCTAGTCTTTCCTTTCCTGGCTTGATATTGCCGAGCATCGGGAGAGCTCAATGTAAAATCGATCTACAGGCTTGGCGGGTAACGTTAATTACGGCCCGCAAGTTTCAACGACCCTGTCTGCTAACCGCCATCTCCACGTGCTACGGAGTAAGCCTTCTTTTCAGTCTTCGTGCCCCGACTATCAATCCTACACCTACGAATATCGGGGCGTTGTGGCGCGGTTGCAGATGCGATAGGGGCGCAATAGTCACAAGCGGCTAACAGAACGCGCCAATAGTCCGAAGAGGGACTTATCTAGTATTAGTGCATATCGAAGCCTTTTCTCAATTGATTGGATACACGCGCAGTGGAAATGGCCTCTCTCTTGAACGCCGTGTCGATGCCCACCTTTGAGATGGTGGAGAAGCCGCAAACACGGGTATGCCCGGTACTCGTATTAAATCATAGATCCTTGGTGCAGACTGACCCCGACCCGTCCGTCCCACGCCTGCAATTATGAAGCCGGCTGCGATTCTCCTGGTAGGAACCAGATGCCCTTTTTAGTTGGAACACGGTCGGTCCTCTGGAGTAGGTAAACTTACCGAATCACCCCAACGCTGTGTATCTCTCATAGCAACCCAATCGCGATCGGAAAGAAGGCGACGGCTGCAAACACGGCCACATGTGGCCAATTTACAGCTGCGGCCGCCACAGTCACGATTCCCAGGCCATTGGACGGTGGTGGCGCCGACTCGATCGGCACGTAGGGTTGGTGGGAGCCAGTGATCGTCCCTGTGCCAGTGGTAGTCTCCGTGCCAGGCACACTTGTAGTCGTCCCTGTATCAGTTGCAGTTGTGCTCGACGGCATGGATGAAGTTGTACTCGTTGGTGACAGGGTGGGGCAGACGCCCAGCGGTAACATTATTCGCGAACAACTCCACAAACCCCTCTAGGCTGTAAAGACCTCCTTCAGAGGTCGCATCTTGGATCAAGGATGCTTCCAGCCATGACCTGGCCAACAAATTCAGTACTCGAGCCGAAAGTAGCTGAATTAGCTATCTGCCAAAAGACGTTGCAGGATGAGGCTTCGTTGGTTAGGAATACCCTGGAACCAGGTCCGACGTCTAGAAATCCTGCTATCTGAAAGATCCAGACACTATCCGGGCTGCCATTCCCGTTAAGGATGAAATCGCCGTTGAGTTGAGCTTCGGCCGAGAAGGAATAAACCTGCGGGAAGCTCCATACCCCCTAAGTCTTGCCCGGAGAGGTCTGCGGTTGGCGGCTGTGCAGCGGCTGTATTATAGGCAGTCTCGAAGCCCAGGTGTGCTTGCAGTGCCTCCGCATCTTCGATATGCAACATTCCGTTCGTGATCACTTCGGAGGGAAACCTGATATGCTCGAACCGGCATAGGCCCCAACGCTGCCATCAACTATCGAGGGAGTCATGCTTAGGACTCCCGAGCCACCAAGTACTCCAAAAGTGTAAGCGGACCCAAGATTAACCTGGGCGCTGACTACTCTGGCGAACGCGAGAGCCGATCCGACGAAACATGGACGCAACATTGTGAGGGCGTGGATGAGTGAAGACGATTGATAATAGTAGCGTGGGGAACAGGCGATCGCTTTGTAGTAAAGAAGCAGCGGTTAAGCCAACCACAGAGGCATACATTCTAGATACGTATACTTATTGAGGATCCCGTGATATATGCGGAGTAGCTATCCTTCGTATTATGGCATGCGGTTGCAGCACTTCTAAAACATGGGCAAAAATGAGCAGACCGCGCGACTCGCGCGCATTACAACGGCTAAATATGCTTAAAAGTAAACTCAACACAAAAGGCCCTTTTCTCATTCATCCCTAAAGACATGAAGGATGGTCTTTCCAGGGAATGGACGTAGGGGTTGACATGCCCACGAAGTAGTCCGCAGTACGGCACAATATGGCACAATATGGCACAAGAAGAGTGAATCCAGGATCCGCCGAATGAACATTTGTTCTCCGCTACTTCGTACTGTGGCCGTCTAAACCCAAGATCCACGCGCGCAAGTGCGCAGCATCCTCATCCGTCGTTCGGATTGCCACTCCAGCGCAGTGATCATCGGCAGTACGTGGTGAATGTCGCAAGAGGAGTCCGCATGCCTGGCAGCGTCTCCTGTGTCATTCGTCTTCTTAGTTTCCTTGCCTTACTCAAGCGCGTCTTGATCCGTTTCTTCTCAATGGCAAACATGATTCGAATGACTCGTGTTGCTCGGGGGCTGAAACAACCAAGAAGCTTTCCATAGCTAGCAATGATCGCTGGGGAAAGGACAGGACGATGCTTCCCGTACAAAGCACGGCTCTTTGTGCACTACGTGCCAAGTCAACGCCGCATGGCCCAGGGTCGTTGGAGAAACCACAGCACCTGACCCTTAGCTACCCGATAGCAGGCAAGGCCATGGCGAGCCAAGCAGGCCCTGTTGGTCTGGTGCCTCTGTGTGCGCATCTCAAACGGCTGCTCGCGAAGAAAAGCACACGGCTTAGTATCTACCTTGGCAAACGCTCAACGCCGTCATCTGCTCGCCCCTGAGGCAAACAAAGAATGGAGCCAATGGCCGACGCCTCCACCTTATAGCCTGGTACTCCGGAGTATTGGTGGGTAGACAATGCATTAATTCAATGGAAGCGCATTGACAAGATCGCCTCTGAAACTTCCTTCACAGGAGGGACGAGAGAGGTTCCGAACATTGCAAGATGCTCGCAGACACAGAAAAGGCGCAGGTCACCGGCCCAATCCGTCAGTTGATTTATAGGACAGAGACCCGCGAGACGGGCTGCCAATACGTCACAACTGCCGCTCCCGTCACGCCCCCCACCCAAGTCGTCCCTCCCAGCCCGCCGCTTCCAGCGATACTCGTACCTCCACTGCCATCTTCCAGTTGCTGAGACGTGCCCCTCGCCCTCTCCGAAGGCCCAGCCGCCGCAGAAGTACGTACCCTGGTCACTCCGACCCAAACCTCCACTCGCTGCAGGCATCACTCATCAAAGATCGAAATCCACGAACTTGCTTTTTGCACAGTAACGCTGCAGACACAGACTCCAGCCATTCCGCTGCAATTCATCCAGCTCGACGACGCCGACAACCGAGCTCCGAGACGCCCCTGGCACTGCCGCCCTGCATCTACATCTGACACGAAACCCGCGGCAGTTTGGCACGGACTGTACCACCACCACCAGCAATCACGGACGCGGCTCAATCACCATCCAACCGCGGCGACGACGTCCATGTCCGCCTAGGCCTGGGCGCGACCGATCCTCACCGCCCTTTTATGCCCATCGCCGTCCGCTGTCGCCTCGAGACCTCTCCGGAGCCCCTCACTCTGCCTCGACGCGACTCTCCTGCCTCCGAGGATGCTTCAGATGCATGGCGGGCAAACAGACCAACGTTCGTCTCGACCCTCCTCCGCTCGCCCCGGCACCGACGCTGACACGCTCCCAGGCGCCGACAACAAGACGGGGGAAGATGAGAGAGGGCGCGGGAAGCTCGCGGCCCCGCTGTCGTTGCCCAAGAACCGCAGCACCGGCAACCTCGCGCTCTCGGCCGACGGGACGACAGCGGACCGAAGCCGGTACCGCATGTCCTTTGAGGCACCGTCTACGGCTGCCATAGAATACGACGCTCTCGCGAGGTTTGTCCATGCCCCGTCATCTTCGTTCGACCCCCAGCCGTTGTACCCACATTGGCGTGTGCTTGTATACTGACCTGGCTGATCCAATCGTCCAGGCCTGCTCAGTCCGATCACGAACATGGCGCCGGCCTCTCCGGGTTGCGCCGGATACGCCAGCAACACCCTCCGTCCCGCAACCCGACCATGCCGAACTCCAGGGCCTCCTCACGGAGCCCTTCAGTTGCCGCGCCATCTCGCTCAACCTCCTTGAGTGGTGTGCTTGTTGCCACCGCGGGCAGTGTGCCCCATACCGGGGGACCTGCCTCACCTAGCTTCTCCGAAGATCTGTCGCGATTTCCATCCGAGTCCCTCCACTCCTTTTCCTTCGCCCACCACTCAGAGGATTTTCTGCATAACCGCCAGAGCGTGTTGAAGCGTTCCATGGAATTCATGAAAGACCGCATGGGATGGTCCATGAACTCGACACAGGCTGGACTAGCAAGTGCTCAGGCCAGGGTCACGGGGGATGTTGACGCTCAGAATATGTTGGAGCTTCTCGCTCGGGCGCAGTTGATTGGGGCTGGGAACCTGCCCAACCCTGACCCATCAACTGCTGCAGGCCCCTTGACGGGGCCCGCAGATATGACGGGGGACAATGTATTCGACAGGCATTTCATGCCCCAGTCCTCCAACGCCGAACCGGCCACATCGGATGTTGTGTCCCCAACTACGATTACGGCACCGAAATCCCCGCAGGTTCACTTTCAGGAGCCAAACAAGGCTTCCCCCCTCGGCTCTTCCACGGCGCCAGAAGCACAGCATGATTCCGAGAACTCGAGCAGAACACCCACTAATGAGAATGGCACCACTGAAATGACATCGCCGCCGGCATCGCGGCCAACAAGCTTGAAGCGCACCATGACGGACACATTGGGGATAACATTACAAGACAGGCTTATGGATACCATGGCCCAGCCGTTCCTGGCCGGCCAGCAGATATATGAAGAGCCAGTCATTTCGCCGACGTCGACACAGGCTATGTTGCCGTCGAAAAACTTCCCGAGCGCCCTTGGCCCTGCCGTCCACGGACACACGAACAGATGGGCACCGGCCGCCCAAGCCATTTTCACCACAGAGGCAAAGCCACCGTGGACCATCATAGCCGCAAATGATCTCGCCTGCCTCGTCTTCGGAGTCACGAAAGCTGAAGTCCGCAAAATGGGAATCCTAGAGGTGGTGCAAGAGGAGAGGCGGGCGTGGCTAGAGCGGAAGCTCCTGAGCGCCGAGGATGATTCAGAGGAAGACAACGTGGAGGGAAGCAAGCCAAAGACGCCCGCTGCTTCTGCTGCTACGACGTTGCTTGGCGGGCGATCAGGGATAACGGCAAAGCTCTTAAGCAAGCCGAATTCAAGGTCCCAACCACCAAAATATCCCCAACGGAGGGCCCAGACGGTCCACAGTGGTGATCCCAACCCGCCAAAGACCCGGGGTAGCGGGCAACATCGCAGCAGCCTTTCGCGTGGTGTCTTGCTATGCGGTGATGTGGTTCCTATCCAGAAGCGAAATGGCGCGACTGGTTCTGCAAGCTTATGGGTCAAAGAGAAGCGAATTGGCCTCATATGGGTCTTGGAGGAAATCCATGAGGACGTTGCATACGTCGAAATCGACGAGGAGGGTATTGTGAAGAGCACCTCTGGCGCCTCGGAGCCTATCTGGGGTTTCAAATCCACTCGTTCAGGCTTTGATGTTGCGACGCTGATCCCCCGGATCCCCAGGCAGGGCATCGACCCGACAATCGGCGAGATTGATTTTGCGCAAATCACGCGGCGGAGATATTTTACTTGCCCGAACTCTCAACAAGTCAACGTCCCGTGCACCGTGGAGCAGACCCGGGGCAAACTAGAGTTGCGGGTATCAACTTTCCCACACATGGCCGGCATTATCGTGGTCGACCCTGAGGGTTTGAAAATCCGGAGCTCCAACTCTGTCTTTTGCGGCGCGCTCTTCGGGTATGAGAAGCCAGATGGAATGCCCATGAACTCGCTGATTCCGGATTTCGACAAGACTCTGGAGATACTGACGGAGGAAGACGGCCTCCAGATGCTGGACGGGATGGTGGTCCCAGAACACCGATTTCGAAGGGCATCCGCCTTCTTGGCTCTGAAGGAACATCGCCCTGATGCCGCGGCCGCTTTTCTTCAACCAGATGGGCTATCCGCGAAGCATCGTGATGGCTCAGACCTGAAGATCGATGTCCAGATGCGGGTTGTCGAGAGTGAGAAGCAGCCTAGCGCCGCAAACGAGACAGTTGTCGAGGGAAGCGACGAGGACGATGCTAGCGTCAGCGAAGAGGCTTTCACTGTTCCTCGCAAGGAGATGGTATTCGCCTTGTGGATTACCTACTCGCGGCAGTTGCATGCGCGTGCCCGCATGCATGTTGACTCGCCTCCGAACTCGGGTACTGCGACGCCGCTCCACCAACCTTCACCCGGACAGACGCCGCCGGTACACACCCCCATGGAGATAGCGTCAAACGAAGAAGAGCCCAAGAAGGGAAAATCGCCGGCGCCGGCGACCTTGTCGAAGCAGCTTAAAGATGCGGCGCTGAGTGCGGCAGCCAGGCTTACGAGGAATTCCAAACCATCACCGAAGGCTGTTGACAACCCCACTGTTGCCGGAGTCGTTGCGCCGTCCCGGAAAACTGTCATTGAAGACTATGCCATCCTGGAAGATATGGGCCAAGGCGCCTATGGCCAAGTGAAATTGGCTCGACATAAGCAGTCTGGAAAGAAGGTGGTCCTCAAGTACGTAACCAAGCGGCGGATTCTGGTAGACACCTGGACCAGGGATAGGAAACTCGGCACAGTCCCGTTGGAGATCCACGTCTTGGACTACCTGCGACGACCCGAGCTCCGCCACCCCAACATCGTGGAGATGGAGGGCTTCTTTGAAGATGACGTAAACTACTACATCGAGATGGCACCACATGGACTACCCGGCCTGGACCTTTTCGATTACATCGAGTTGCGTGCGAACATGCAAGAGCCAGAGTGCCGAAGCATCTTTGTGCAAGTTGCGGAAGCCATCCACTTTTTGCACACCAAGGCTCACGTGGTACACCGCGATATCAAGGATGAGAATGTCATACTCGATGGCGAGGGCAACATCAAACTCATCGATTTTGGCAGTGCAGCATATATCAAGAGCGGCCCGTTCGATGTGTTTGTGGGCACTATTGGTACGTATTGCTCCGAAAACGCGGTACGAGGTGCTTGAACAGGATTGATTAACACGTTTGCTTATAGACTATGCTGCCCCTGAGGTCTTGGCTGGTAAGCCCTATGGTGGCAAAGAGCAGGACGTATGGGCGCTAGGCATTCTCCTCTACACCATCATCTACAAGGAGAACCCATTCTACAGCATCGACGAGATTATGGATCGGGACCTGCGCGTGCCGTTCACGATCAGCGACGAGAGCATCGACCTAATCCGGTGCATGCTTAACCGCGACGTTAAGGAGCGCTACGATATCACCCAGGTGCTGGAACACCAGTGGTGCAAGGCAGCTGACCCGAAATAGAGGTGGTATATTGACACAATTGGGGACGCCGGCTGCAGAGAGGAAGAGAGAGGGACAGTCCATCCACCCACTAGATCATCAAGACATTTTGGCCGTGATACCCGCGCTGGAAGCCCCTGTCGCTTCGGCAACTTGGAAATGGACACGATGAGGGAATAGAGGTGGACAAGCCCGCACGTCGAGAGCGATGGTATGCGAGATGCGAAGGTGCGTCTTAGTCTACATCATGCCTGAGATGGCCTGGTATTACGACGGGATGCAGGGGCAGGTTTGGGAGAGACCATCACACATGTATATCCTTGAAGAAGATGGCTTTGCAAGACGTACAAAGCTGACTGAGATCCACCACACTGCAAAATCCCAGTGACATAGGCACAACTCACGCCCAACTCAATCCAGCCAACAAGATACGTTTCAGTTTCAGTGATAGCCCAGCTCCGGATTCGCCTTGTAGTTGCACCGGCACCGACACTCGGGCACGGGGCACTCGACGTGCCGCGCGAACCACTGCCGCGCGTGGTCCAGGTGCAAGACGTGGTCGCAGCGCAGACAGAACGTGGGGAAGCGCCCGGCCATGCGCGTCTCCTCCCGCTCCTCGGGCTTGTCGGAGCGCGGGACGCCGACGACCTCGAGGCAGACGACGCAGCGCGGGAGGTGGCGGCCGCAGTTGGGGCAGCTCACGCCGGCGTTGATGCTCGTCGCCAGGAGCGGGTTGCGCGTCTCGAGCGTCGAGGGCGCGGTGATGGCGGCCGACGGGGGCGCGGCGGCGCCCCGGTTGAAGTTGGCGATGGACGTCTCGGCGTCGCAGAAGACGCAGCGCAGGGCGATCTGCCGCGAGGGCGGCTTGAGCGTGGATATGCCGTCGCGCTTGGAGCGCTTGGTGGACTCGACCTCGAACTTGGTGCGCTGGAAGAAGAGGCGATGGCGCTGGAGGTGCGCGCGGTAGGCGTTGCGCCAGGCGCGGCAGCGGACGTCGTCGATGTAGCGCGGGTAGCAGGTCGAGAGGACGAGCGTCGCCGTCTGGACGTCGTGGAACTTCTGGACGTAGCGCGCGAAGATGTCGACCAGGTTAGCGTTAATGCCCGTGAGTGCGATGCCTTCGATGTCGCCCTCTTCGACCGCCAGCGCGACCTGCTCCTTGAGCCACCTGGTGAGCTGGTCGTCGTCAAAGTTGCGGACGGCGACGACGGCGCGGTCGGCCAGGGGCAGGGAACGCTGGTTGGCGATGGTGGACCAATCCCCAGTCGCAATGAGCGATGATATAGCCCGCAGATACGGATCCGTCTTGGACGCCACCGCGTCGTCGATCTCGAGCTGCTCCTTGGCCATCTGCTTGCTGCCACGGCCCGTGAGCTGGAGCGCCAGGGACACGAAGAGCAGCTCTGGGTGCACCGAGCTGGCCTTTTTCAGAATCTGATTGGCCTGCTTCATGTCGCCCCTGAACAAGGCCCGAGACGCCACCATGGTGTGGATAGCGGTAGGGTACTCTGGGTCGGCCTCGCGGTCGACTCCGTGCGGGTCATGTCTTTGAGGGTCGCCCCATCCACAGATCTCGAGGCACAGCTGCCGGTGATGTGGTCTCTTCGTGGCGACGCCGTCAAACTTGGGCAGACGATGTTTCTTGCAGTATTGCCCTATGGCACGCTCCCATTGCGACGTGTCGGGGACGGCTGTCCCAGGGGCGAGGCGAGTGCTTGGGGTTTTGCCTCGTGGCAGGGTTAGCATGGCGGATAGTCTTGAGGTAGGAATTCTACTCACCGAGGTCGTTGGCCCATATGGCATGCACTCCCAGGAAGCTGAGATCCATATTGCCCAGTAGCATGCCTCCATCGTCGGCGGTATGCTCAGCATCTTCACAAAAGTCAGCAACACGCGCGTGCCCGGACCTGCATGCACCCTCAGCTTACCAGCAATCCAATCCCAGACAAATCTCTTCCAAGGATCGTCGGCGACAATGTTTCTATTCGTAGCTGCATCGAAGAGATACTTCTCCTTCGCGCGGAACAGCATGGTATGATCCACGATGCTCTGAGCTTCTCTGGGCAGGCCTTTGACCGCGACCAACATGCTCAGCAGCCCTTCATGAATGTCGCGACAGGACCCGAGGCTATTAGACGCCAAGGATATGTCTGTTGGCCCATTCCCTAGATGATCACCATTACCGTTGCGCAGCATCGCTTCATCTGCAGCCTGTGGAGCCTCGTGGTCCTCACGAACGTAGGTGCGCAAGCTGCGAAGCTTCTGAGCAACCGATGTCGCGTTGTAAAAGGATTCTGGCAAAGGTGCGCCGATTTTGTCCACGTGCTCGACGGTGGTTGGCGTGACCGGGGTGTTCCGCAACGCGTTTTGGAGCCTCGCCTCGACATCGTCGTTTTCGGACCCGAATACGGGCAATTCTGACAGGGTTTGTTCCGCTAGGAAAGTTCCTAGCATCTCTGCAGTCTGAGGAGCCTCAAACTGCATCGCATTCTGATACGGTGCATCCTCTGCAATCTGTTGGCCTGAATGAACGAGAATTCCCACGGGGATGACGTACCTTCTAGACCACGGTGAGGGGATCGCCAGGGCACAAAGTTGAAAACGTGATCGGATGTGCGAGATGGTTGCTCCAGAACGTCGAAACTGCCATTGGCTCGTAACACCAGGACCCTTGGCCGTAGGACAGGGGAGCGGAGGGTCACCCAATCAAACGACACAATTCGATCATTCCTCCTGGAGGCATCTCGATACGACGCGTCCATTTCGTGAGATCTTTGGACTTGTAGGAGCTCGGGGCCTGCCTGCGACGCTGTGCTGGATAACTGCACCTCCCTGTTCGTCTCCAACACCTTTAACTGTCCAGTGGGCGACAGAGCAGCCAGTAGGCCGCGGCGGTCGCGGCAATAGCGGAGAGAGCGTATGAGAGAGTGTTTTCCCTCCGCTAGAAGAGGATCCGAGTCTGTTTCGATGACCTGATCAAGGCGCAAGGCTCCGCCCCATGGCAGCTCGTCTTCTTCGACAGCTTGCAAATAGGTGTGAGAAGCCACAGGGCGTGATGAAGCTCTCCGATCCCAGATCATAAGACCCGGATGATCTAGAGCGGAGGACGCGAAGAAGTTTTGGTCGGCATAGTCGATCGCCAAGTTGTTGTTACACTTTGTCTGGAAGGTGACGACACTGGTTGGGTCTGCGAGGAATGTTGGATGAGGGCCACGACGAGGTGGGGAGCGGGACGAACTTACCACGGAGATCGTGTATTCTCACACCTTGGCCTTTGATGCCTGCTACCAATGTCTGCGGGCTGTCTTCGAAGAATTTGAGGCTGGAGACGGAAACACTCGGCTCGAGGCGGTTCCTCGGCTCGACGAGACTGGCTGCGCCTGATGGGAAGCCCCCCTTCTGATACTCCGACACGGAGAGGCGGTTGACGTCCCAGACTTGAAGACTTTGGTCCATCCGAACACGATCCAGGCCGACGGCGAGGAGCCCAGTGGTGTTGAACGCTACTGCTTGACAGGTTCTAGCCATCTTCAGTCCGATTTCCACGTAGGCGCTGGAGCTGTCGTCAATCCTCAACAGGTTAACTATGCCAGAGCTGGTGCCAACCGCCAGGAGCTCCGGATTCGCGGGTGACCAGTCGTAGGTCGTGAGCGGGGGGAAGTCATCGTGTCTGCTGAGCTTCGCATAGTCGAACCGCCGCTTGTGGGCGTGCCCGGTCGGCTCATAGAGCTGGACGACTCGGTGCTGCAAATTGATGTGCACGAAGCTGTCGACGGCCGAGTTGGCGGACCATTTCACAAGCCCCGGCTCGGGACGGTCCATGTTGAGGCGTGTGGCCCAGACGTCAGACGTCAGACGTCGAGGTCGTCGATGCGCAGTCGGATTGACTGAGCGCTAGAGTGCAAGATCCCGCAAATAGGCATGGTCAGGTGCCATTGACGCGGGCATCAAGCTGTCGCATTGCCTGACCGAGAGTTCTGCTCCGCGTCGAGTGAGTGAGGCTCTGTAATGCACGTGAGGAAGGCGTCGATGTCGCGGGCGTCGAGGAGCTGCGAGGCGTCGTGAAGCTCTTCAGTAAACACCCCCACTGTGAGGTGAGGTGAGGTCAGAGCTGGGGTTATTTGTGCGCCTCTGATTGGCCTGCTGACCGCGTGCGCGAGGTCGCCTGCACTAGTCCCAATCCGGGCACGGCTGCACTGATAAGATCGGTGACCTGGTTTTCCCGCCGGTCCCCACCGTGAAATCGAAAAAGTTGCCCATTTGCATCTGCCCACGCCCGTATTCGTAGAGCCTTGGGCGTATCCAGACAAGAGCTCGTCCATCCTGCCTTGCACGATGGGTGCGAAAAGACCCTTTGCGGACGTGGAGTCGCAGGACCCAGGCCACGCCGCCGACGCACCGTCCTTCGACCCGAAGCGAAGAAGGCAGTTCGGGTCCAACAGGCACAAGGCCAAAGAAGGCACCTCGGAATTTGCGAAGAAGCGAGTTCGAAACATCGAGAGGCTGCTTCAGCGGAAGCAGGACCTGCCCGCCAACATCCGCACTGATCTCGAGCGCGAGCTGGCCTCCCTCAAGGTGGACATTGCCGACAAGGGTTTCCAGAGGAAGCGGAGTGCCATGATTTCCAAGTATCACATGGTTCGGTTCTTCGGTACGTTTTCTCGAAAGCCACCTTCTTTCTTCCCCATTTCGGGTTCTGACAGATGGCCATCAGAGCGGAAGAAAGCCTCCCGACTGGTCAAGCAACTCCAGCGCCAGATTGGAAAGAACCCCGATTCCGAGGACGTGGACAGGCTGAACAGAGAGCTGCATGTTGCCGCGGTCGACGAAGCGTACACGCTCTACCATCCCCACGTGGAACCATACATCAGCCTCTACGGCAATGTGAAGTCGGCCGACCATGACGAGGATGCGGGCAAGGCCCCTGCCGCGAGGATTGCACTGAAGGCCGAGCGACCACCAATGTGGTCTGTCGTTGAGAAGACAATGGAGGAAGGGCCAGACGCTTTGAAGAGGTTACGGGAACGGAGGTCAGCAGACGAACACAAGCCCAAGCCTAAACGTCCGCAACCGAAGGCGTCGACGGTCAAGCCCAATGGTGGACATCAGCAGCAGGAACAGAACAAGGGACGACTGCAAGATGACAAGACGGATGTGGCCAAGGGGAAGAAGGGCGAGCAGCCGGCGCTCAACCGTAGGGAGAGACGGCGGTTGATGCGCGAAGCCGCGTCTGCGGCAGATGAATCGGACGATGGGGACGGTGGCTTCTTCGAGGAGAGTTGAACGAAGATTATTTTCATGAGATAGCATAGCCCTGGCACTGCGCCGCAAGCATTCAAGAGATACCCGATATCATCACAGCCTTTCATTCGTGTTTCTCATTTGTGTTTCTCACCCAGTTCGTCGAGTCCGTCTTTATCAAGCCGGCTCTTCCCTTACAGTCTAGACGTAGGCCGAGGTGCTCCCGTGTCAGTACGAAGCCTTGTATTGTCAGTATACACTTGTATTCTTTCGCTTTGCCTTGGGACCGCCGCGAAAGACGCCGAGGCGTGCAGATTGAGCAATGCAAGCCCCACCAATAAGCACCTACATTTTCAGCCATTCGTTCATGCTGCATCAACTGCCATTGCGAGCCCCTCACCATCTGCCTGAGGAGATACGATCAAAACACCCCAAAGGTTTTCGTGCTTGAAGGGGGCAGAGGGTCCAGTTACTCATCCGGCGTACAGGTGATCATTGGGTGAAAACCGCATCCACTTCCCCCCGTCAATTGAACTGTCCTTCTTCGCCATACGCCATGGAGCCGGCAAAAGGCCCCAGCCGAGGGTTGCGCGTACCTTGGGACCGTGTGCGGGCCTGGATCGATACCCAAGAAGCGCTCGAGAGGCAGCACGGCTGCCCGGCTCCGCTATCACAGGCAGAGCTGGAGGCGATCTCGGTGTTGGTTTCGTTTGGCGATGAGCCGGACGTGGGCGATAGGGACCATGTTAGCGCCTTGATGCGTAGGTTCTGATTCCCTGCCCTCGGTTCGACGTGCTGAGCGGGAACGGGTTCGCTGACCACGATGCGTAGAGACTGTTCAGGCCCGAGGCCTCATGCCGCCGATCTTTGTGGACGATGAGTCCATCAACATGCCCGTCGACGGACATCTCAAGCTCATGTGGCGCTGCGTCTGCTCGGTCGAAGGCTATGGCTCTTTTCCCCGTGAAAAGTATGGCGTCGAGACGGGCGAGCAGCCGCCGTCCTTTCAGTCCAAGAAGGTGCGTGCTGCGAGTATTCCGTCCCTTCATTCACTCAGCTGACAGTCACACAGAACGCAAAACGATATGCCGCAAAGCATGCGCTGCAGTACATGAAGGACTTCCCACACAAGGCAAATAAGAGGACCGCCGCCGTGCTGTCCCCATCGCCAGCCCGCGTGTCTCCCGCCCGCAAGATGCAGAGTGAAGACTCCCCCCCGCGGCCATCCCAGACGTCGGAGAGCCCGGCCCCCGACTCGAGGCCCAGCAGCGGCGGCCCGGACGCCGACGCCGACGCCGCCTGCGTCCTCAAGCAGATCTCAGCGCTCGCGGGGCGCCTCGGCATCGACAACCCGAGCTACCATATCGAGCCCGACGCCGAGATGCCCAGCTTCTTCAGCGGGCGGCCCGTGTTCAAGCTCGGCGCGCTCATCCCGCCGGACCTGGGCGTCGTGAGCGGCGTGCTGGGCAAGCGGCAGGCCAGGATGCAGGTGGCGGAAAGGGTGCTCGAGTGGCTGCAGGCAGAGCAGCAGAGCAGGGACAAGATTGTCGAAAGCCTGTTGAAAAACTGACCGTGATCGTGTCTACGAGCAGCGAGGCGATGTGCGGGAAGGAAAAGGGGCGGGTGATGTGTTGGTCATGGGTCACGGCTGAGCAAGCATGTAGTAGCGATGGACCACGACAGGATAAGCAAGCACCAAGCGGAAGATTGATATCTATTGATCTGGATGCCCACAGTCACATCATGAACCTGAACCGCGTTGACGGCCTCCACCCCTTCCTCCCCGTCCGCCACCGCCTCCACGCGGCCCCTTGCCCTGCGGAATCCTCCCCTTGATGCCCGCCGGCAGGTCCGCCTTCTTCTCGCCGTCCTCCCACAGCACCCCGACGTCGACCTTGCGCCCGGTAACCCTCTTGAAGAAGCGCGTGCTCAGGAGGCCGTCCTCGCCCCCCTCGGTCAGCAGCACGCCGTTGTCGCTCCGCCACCACGCCACGCCGCGGCCCTCGCGCAGGCTCGCCGCGACGTCGATCTCCACCACCAGCTCCGCGTCGCCGCGCATGCCGCTCACGACGCCGCTCTCGCCGGGCTCGCCCGCCGAGCAGTGCACGTGGTTGCGCCCCATGGGCCGCAGGCCGCCCGACGCGACGATGGCCGGCCAGAAGGCGAAGTAGGTGCCGTGGAGGACGCGCGGCGGGATGTTGCCCGCGGCGAGCGTGACGGGCTCCAGGAGGGATGAGGACTCGATCTTGATGGAGTGGCCCTGGTTGGCACGGATGAGGTAGTCGCCTGCGGAGGCGGACGACCCTGACGGGTTGGTGTCGGGGTTGGGCTTGAGCGAGTAGCGCTGCTTGTCGCTGTTGGCGACGATGGCCTGAACGTCTGCGAGGGTGACTTTTAGGGACTTCAGGGGGCCCCATGCGAGCTGTGAGATGCGTCCGTCAGAGTCGTCCACATGTGAGCGCATAGCCAGCCGGTACTGTCTCTCACTTGAGCGGACCAGGCTCGGCTTCATCCCAGGTATTCATATCCCAACAGCAGGGAGCCGGCACTCACCACCCGGTCGAGCGGCGCAAATCCCTCTCCATCGAGCGGGATCCCAGCATTCTCTGCCTGGTGCCTCAGCAACTTGGACAGCGCCCTCGAGATCTGCACCTCGCGTCCCTGACCGCCGCCGCCACCACCCTTGCCTCCACGGCCGCCTCTCCTCTCGCCCTGCCTCTCAGCCCTATCACGGGCCTTGTCCTCGAGGTCCAACTGAGCCACCGCTCTTGCGCCCGCGCCCTCAAACGAGTCCGCCATTCTCCCAACTTCGTGAACTTCGTGATGTGCCCGGCTGGGCTTGGGGTCGACTTGGTTCAACCTGTGCCTGCGATGTGCCGTGCTCGGTGCCGGCGGGGGGTTTATTTATACAAGGTGCCGCTGTGATTTTCTACTCGAATTTCTCGTAAACTGATTCTCGGAAACTGATTCAATGCCGCGTGAAGCGAGTTAGTTGTTCCAAAGTGTCGTATTTAGAGGTCAAGATTTCGCGTGGGACTCGGGCAGTCAGCCTCATTGGCTCGGCGTGAGTCAGCAGGCTTTGGGCATCTCACCCGCAAGGTAGAATCACGGCAACAGTTGATGCGTCACACCGAGTATCATGGAAATTGCAAGTAGAAATGGGAAACAAAATTAGAGGTGCTCCCGTGTCGTTCGTCACTCAATCATCAATCAGGACGCCCGACACTAGACACATGTAATCTCCACCAGTAGCATGCCGAATGTGGAGAGGCCATGTTCATGATGCACACATCAAGTCCTTCATGTGGAAGAAAGATCCGTATCCGTTCATAATCCAGTCGTATGACAAATTAAGTTACTTCGTTCATCCCTATTATAGACAAACTGCTCGGCGACTGGCTCCTGCGCCCGCCTTCCCCTGGCTGCTCCGCCATGTCCTCACGTCTCGTCATCAATTTTCGCCGTTTCGACATCAATGAAGCGAGTCAAGTATGTGCACGAAACATTCTCTTTATGCGTAAGCAGGTGGATGTACAGTGGTCGAAGAAGAAAGCAAAGCCGTCATCAGGGGATCGAAGCCAGCCTGTCCTTATGAGTCGTCATGCCGCATGTGCTGGGCACCCAGAAACAAACCCCCTTGTGAAAGCATGCAGAGATAAAAACGCCTTGCAAAAGTGCTGAATGTTGATACATTGTACAGTCATGAATTCGGTACGAGTCGTCGTCATCGAGGCATCATCTGTAAATACCGGTCGTCGCAGTAGATATCATGCTGTCCCGGTTTTGCCTGCGCGCACTAAGGCTGTTAGCCCTAGCGTGGACTATGCCTTGGCTCAGCGGCGGTGGCCTCGAGACATATTCCCCAACTGGCCTGTTGGCAACGGCGTCGCGGTCCGGCGTGCCTCTTTCCAGGTACCGTCGTGGTGGTGCTGGGCTCGAGGATGATGGGGCGGCCAACCGGGACGTATGAAGGCTCGTGGAAACCAGCCGCTGCCTACCATCAGACGGCGGCGTTTGCGCCTCCTGGGCATAGTCGCGACCCTGACCTCTGATCATGTTGGCATCGGTGTTGGCTCGAGACGGGGCACGGAATCTCGCCTCATCGCCTTCCTCGCCGACCGTTCCCCTTCGGGTTCGAACCAGAAGAGAGGTTTTCCGCCCTTCTTCGGGCTCTTCCGTTCCAGCGCGCCGAGTTCTCAGGAGCGACGAATTTCTGCCATCTTCGGGTTCCTCAATGCCGGCTCTTCGAGTTCGCGGAATCAATAGCGATGACCTGCGATTGATGTTGGTGTCACCCGGGGTAGAGGTGTTTGAGCTGCCCACCCGCGGAGTTGGCAAGGCCGTCCCATTGAGGAGATGATTCCTTCGCTCCTCGAACTTTGATAGGGCTCTGGGGCTGCTGTTGATCTTGGGAAGGGTCTGTTCCGTAGCGATACTCGCCCGACGTGGTGCAGGCAGGCCACTATATGACTTTGGTATCGTCGGCGTAGCTGGACCATCAAGCTGCGGAAACGTCGACTGTGTCGGCTGAGCAGATCTGGGCTGTGTGGCAGCGTCTTCACCGAGCGCGACACAGAGCTCTGTGAGACTGCGACAAACGCTATCTGCTTTTCTCCGAAGCTGGCGATCGGTGATATTGTTTCCAGATCCAATCGTGCTGGCTCCGCTCGAGATGGGACCGGGTTGGCCGGGAGCCCCCATCATCGCCGACAGGCCAGTGGCGTCATTAGCCGCCGATTCCAGTGCTCGATAAACCTCCGGGCTCACAAAGGGCTTCGATTTAGCGAGGGCCGCGTGAAGGAGAGGATGGGCCTCTCTCTGCGGGGATGTCGTGCTCGTAGCCTCGGCTGATTGGCCTCCCCCTTGCCGCCTGGGAGACAAAGACATGGTCGTGCCTGTAGTTGTCGCTGTCGCAGGTCTTTCGTCTGATAGCCTCGAAACTGCGGCTCCAGACGTGGACGGCAACTTGCCGGTGAGCTCAAGACGATGAATCCTCGACTTGATGTCGTCCAACTCGTCCCAGACTGTAGACGGTGCCGTGGTGGATGCGGTCGACTCCGTCCCCTCAACCCCTTGAGCCAACTCGGAGGCAGTACGGTTTTGGAAGTCAAACGATCGAACCAGCGGAGACGAGTTGTACGCTCTACTATGGCTCGGCCCCAGGACAGAGGCCTTGTAAGTAGACGACCGACCTGCCGCCGTCGAGCTGCCATCCGTTATCGACGCACGCCTGCGCGCATATATCGAGTTCTCGGGACTGGGCTCTTGGTAGGCGTGGGAACGGGGGGCCAGTGGAGATGGACGCAAGGTGGAGCTGCCAGCCCTTGTTCGGGTTGCATCGTCGGCGGGATGAACTGATGCGGCCTTCTCTCTCACCAACGATCGGTAAGCAGTTGCACGCGAAATCTCGCTCGCCTGATCGTCTTCGAGATTTCTCAACCGAGGCCGGTCTTGCTGATCTGATAGGCGGCGGCTCAATCGAGGCGGAGAGGTGGTGTGATATGTAGCAATGGCCGTCGAAAGTGGACGTCGATGAGATGAGCGATTGGCTCGCGACTGTCTCCGAGTTAGCTAGTCTCCAGCTTACAGCAGAGCCGAACACCGGCGTGCGAGCCGTGGGCAACGGGAGGTACGGAGGTACGAAGAGAGGAATGGTGGACCGCCACGGTCCGTAGATGTGTAATTGCTTGGTGGGGTGGTTGATCAAGGGACATTCTTGCGATCGAGCCAGGCATGCCTTCACCACATGGCAGCCTGAAAAAAAACTGAACGAGCGCGGTGGCGGAACTTACGACGGAGCTCTGAACATCGTCTAGGATGGTGTCGCCTCCGAAGCGGCGCGTGGGCTCCTCTCGGGCAATTCGGAGGAAGACATCTCCCGCATCATCGGCGCCTGAGCCTCGCCGCCGACCGGGGCTAGACCTGGTCATCTGCAGGGTATCGTCGCCATATCTCCCCTCCAAGGCACGGAGGGTTTGGTCGTGGCTCGTGTCCGGATAGTCCTCGCCGAGGTCGCAGGGGCGAGGTTGGACGTTCATGTCTAGTGCCAGGCTCTTGCGAGAGCCAGATGATCGGAATCCTCGTATTGGGGGAACGCGGACTGGCACAGAGGTACCAAGTTGGGCGGTGCTGCTTGTGGCGGGCGGCTTGTACGAGACGGGAGGGCGGTAGGATGACGAATATCGGCTTTCATCTGAAGAACTCGACTGGGACAGGCGCTTTGGCAGAAGCAGTTCGCGCTGGCCCTGGGGCGTCCACTCCGCCGTCGGCGTAGCGCTCGGCGACTGGGCTTCAGCGGCGTGGCGACGCTGGGTAGTCAGGGACGGCGGAGGGCCGGCCGTTGTCGAGACGCCGTGGGAGCTGCGGGACGCTGGCGCCCGACGAGCCTGAGATCTCGCGGCGTCGGGCCCGGGACGACGAGGACGACTGGTCGGCGTCTAAAGCGTTTGCCTCGGGACAGGACGACGGGCGCTTCGCCCTGACAGGGTGGTCTTGGTCGGTGGGCGATGTTGCGGTAGCGGATGTTGCTGGGGTCGTTTGATAAGTCGAGGCCCTCGAGCGGTGGCGGACAAAGGATGGCGATGCAGTCGAGGGCGCTGCTTCGAAGCTGTCTCGTCGTCCTTGTTGTCGTCCTCCGCGGCTCTGCTCGGGGTTGACGGGCCCTGTTGAGGCACGGGATTGGGCGAGACAGGCGAGGAGGGGACAGCAAGCGAATGCGGGCGCGACGGCTGCGAGGGGAGGGATGACGCTGCGGATCCGCCTTGGCTGTCGGCGGAGCAAACGGCGGGCAGCTTGGGCGGGCAGTGGTTCTGGCGATGCGACTGCGGCTTCAGCGAGGGAGCGTCGGCGTCGTCGTTGCCGTCGGCGTCATTGTCGGCGTCCAAGTCGTTGCGCGCGATGGTGCGAGGTTGAGGTTTGAGGGCGTCGGTCTTAGCAGCAAGCAGCGTCTTGGTGGTGGCGGTGGAGGTGGTAGGAGCGCTGGCGCTGGCGCTGGTGGTGGCCCCAGCAGTGGCCGTGGGAGAGCCAAAGGGGCCCGCCGCTGTGAAACCAGCCGTCTCGGTCATGTTCAGGGCCTGTTTGCTGCAGCAGCATTTCACCAAATCAATGCGCTACGCGTCTCCATGCCACCGCCTGCCTGCCGGGATCAAGGTGCAGTGCAGCGCGCGCCTCCGGTCCAATCGACGCCTGGCGCGTCGCGGAGAGGATGCGAGTATATCAGACGTCGAACGAATCCGTACCACTCAGCCGAGGTGACTCTAATGGTCGGGTCGCCGTCCAACGTGGCCAGCGCAGCAATGCCGTGGACGACCACGGGGTATTAATAGGGTTTCGTCAAGGCGTTCAGGTGACCGGGCGAGTTGTCTGCCGGTAGACTTGAGACAGCGACACCTGGCGTGCGTGACGAGCTGCGCCAAAAAGCAAGACAAGGAAAGGCGACGGCAGCTGGTCGAGCTCGACGAAGCAGCGCGGTCAACAAGGCCGGGCAAAGGAGCGAGTAGTGGCACGAGCAAAGGCCGACCGATGAGGTGGGCTCAGGGGAAAGAAGGACTAAGTTGGGATCGCGACGACTCCAGAGCGCGAAGGAGGACGAGGAGGAGAGCGGACGACTCCGACTATGAAGTACGAGCACTCGAACGGATTACCGCGAGCCGGACGAGGGGCCCTGGCCAGCAGACAGGTTCTCAGCAATTCAACAACCCGCGGCTAATAGCCTGCTGCATGACGGGCTCTGGCGGAAGTGATAGCTTGTTCCCGGTCAGGAAGCCAACAAGGCCCCTTGCAACACCACGCGAGACTCAGCTCTCGTGAAGGCCTTGAAGTCGTCCAACTGCTCCAACGTGGTGCCATCGGAGCCAAGTTGGGCATGGTCGCAGTGCGCAGCAGGCGCAAAAGCAACAAGCTCGACTGAGCTACTGCGCGACGGACATTCGAGATGTGGCCCATGCCCGCCCAGGTGCAGCGACTTTGAGGGGATCACCTGTTGTTCACAGACACAGACACAGACACAGCAGGGAAGGTCGGGGCTGTTTGCATTGCGTCCAATGTCCAAGGCTCATGGCACCCGCATGCTGGAGTGGGCGCCCCAGCCCTCCAGCAGCTATCCCGAGCTTGCGCGAGTTAGATGCGCAAGAGGGCGGATCCTAGATGCACGCAGCACGACACTTGTGGAGTAAGGACTCGGCCCCCGTCATGGCGCTGCATCTTGGTGGCTTGCTTTAGCTGTCCTTGTTGTTGTTGTTCATCAGCACTTGCTGGGCATCGCGTCGCCCTAGTTGCTCGAGAGTTGGCTTCGAACATTGGGAGCTCCCGCACGGACGGGGACGGCGCGGGCAGCGCGGGTGTCTTGATGCCGCGCCGTGCCGCGTCCCCTTGCGATGTCTACTCGTGCTCGTACAGTACGAATCGGACGGGGGAAAATTGTCCAGCGATGACTTCACTACAGGTATCCATAGTTGGTGGACTAGTCGTACAGCGCGAAATGAGCTGGTCCGTTCCATCCGAGGCTGGCTGTCAACAGTGACACCCTGGCTGTTGGCTCACCTCAGCGAAAAGCGGGAATGACGCCTGGAGATGGGCCCTCTACGAGTAGGCTATGATGATTGCAAGTGCTGTGGACTACGAGTACACTGGCCACGGCTCCCACCCAGAGCCAGGCGGGTCCCTAGAAACAAGGAAAAGAAACAGTCGTGCGCAGGATGCTGTACGAGTACGGACAACTCGAACTCGTAGAGCAACTACGGAGTGCCCACGACAACGGCGCGCCAGACCGCAAGCCACGCCCTCGAGTAGCATATCAAAGACAGGGACCTTGCCATGAAACATAGCCTTGATCCTCCTCTCGGGTTGCGGAAACGGTCCTCTCTCCAAAAGGCAGCCGCAGAACAGGGGGGCATGGCAGGGGCCACCATGCACATCAGAGGGGCCGACGGCCAAAGACTCCAAGTGTCAGCGATATGCGGTCCGTTCTCGGTTCCAGAGATGGCTTCGTTGTTTCAATATCCACGCGTTTCCGGGTTTCGCCCTGTTGGTGGCTGGCCGCTAGGGAAACCCGACCTGTCACTTGATGGAGACTTCGCAGAGCCTCTCGAGATAATGTATGTCTGCGTGAAGTCAAGGTATCAAAGTCTTTGCAGATTTTGATTGATCCAGCCGGCCGTGTCTCGCTTCGTTGTCGGACCGTCCTGGCAAAAAGCAAGAACCGAATTTCACTGTCATGCCCGGTCAGCAAGGATATATCGGAGCTCCCAGCCACGCTCTACTACTCCGTACCCTGCGCTAGGTCTGGGACTTGGTTCGCAATTTAGGGACTCATCCTCAGGGCCTATCGCCTGGCGGTTGGCGTTGTCACGGACCAGCTAGCGGGGCCACAAATTAAGGGCTGCAGCTGCCCACAACTGTTTGCTGTCGGCAGTCGGTCCAGGCAAATGTTCGAGGGCATCTCCAGAAGAGTTAGACCCTTGACCTTGTTTCCATGTTTCTAGACGTCCCTCGTGGCACTGCTTGGCGGAGACCGGACGGGAGGGAGTTGGCACAAACCGGGCCTCACTGTCCGCGTATTCTGGGAGTTTTTGGAGAGAGCTTGCGTTCGAGCCACTTCCTCCTGGGTAACTATTGTCCCTGATAAGGCGTGCCTCGAGCAAGCTTATTTCTTTCGCGGCAAGAAGACGACTGATTAATGCTCTTCGCACTCAAACTCCCCGGGTGCTACTCGCTTTGCCAGCTTTGCCCTCTCCCGGCCGAAGAGTCCATGGGAGCAGACACCATTGTCAATTCTCTCGATGTCAAAGCCCACCCGTTGCCCGAAGCTATTCAGGTAGGACCACTGGAAACAATTGTTGCCTGGGGAGCCAACGCGGTTCGCCGGTCAAGACTTGCACGCCGCATCCCCTTGACGCAAATTTGGGCCTTCGTGTTGATGCAATAACGCAACTCTGGTATTCCTCACCTGGCACCTGTGGTTCCAGAAACCACATGGCCTCCTCCTGATTGTCGTCCACTCGGACTGTTGGACGTCTGATTTGGCGTGGTTGTCATACTGCCCTGCCACGGCAAGCATTGCTCTCCCCGTTGCCACCGTTCGTTTGGAGCTGCACAGAAGGGATTATCCCTGTCCTTCAACCTAGAAGAACTGCCTGCCTCCCATGTCCAGAGTATCAGTGTCATTTTGTTGCTGGGAATGGAGTATAGCGCACCAACATTTAAACGGAACCTGTCACCAGTGTGAACTCGCGGGATGCGCGAGGAGGCTCGATCCTTACCAGAAACAAGTCTGACAATGATTGGAGACTTCAGTGGCACTGTGTTTACAGCGTCCGTCGCGGAGTGCTCCGTAGTCTGTATGTACGGGGGGAATAGCTTTCGGCGAAACACGATGCCTAGTGTGTTTTCCCACTAATAGCTTCAAGTCTGATGGATGGGGATGATGCGGACGCCAGCGCGAGACATGATGCCAGTACTCCGTACGGACCACCCCGTAGGTTTGAGTGAAAGAGAAGCAGTATCCGGCATTCCGCATCCTGAGCGCGTCGCGTGGTATGTAAAACGGGTAAGATGACAAAAGAGATGAGGACTGACGCTCTGGGAGAGCATAGCAAGGGTAACACCTCAGTCGCACGAGGGCAACTCGAACATTCGATCCAGCGCGCAAACGGTGTAGGGTAGGGAAAACGCCCCTGACATGATGGCCTTGTTGACACATGTACTGGTACAGGACGGACCGAGCTGCTGCAATGACCCTGCGATGAGAAGATATTTGTTTCAGATCTGAAGATAACATTACCTGGGGCTTTTGTCGTCCTGGTCTCCGACTCGAAAAGCTTGGCTGGGGGGGAGGGGCTGTCGGGAGGAACCCTTGGTACAGTGCCAATAAGCTCGTCGACCGCGGGGAGATGTTGCGCGTACACACAGTGTCGCAGAATAAAGCACTGTAAAGAAAGGTCGCCTTGTGCTCGGAGCCCCCAGACATGGGCAATCCATTGGCATGGCTTGCATGGGTTGGCAACGGTAGAGATTGCGATGTGCCCTCTGGTGCAGCGACCCTTGTCTGGCTGCGACGGACGAGGAGGATCGTACGGAATTGTACTCCGTACGAAGCAGCAGCCCGCGAACTGCTGCTCGGGTCGACACGAACAGGCGACCTCGAAGCGTGATCGGCGCCGCACCACTCGAGGGTGAAGCAGTGAAGAGTGAAAGCGCTGATGCTTGGCGGCCACTGGCCGTGAAACAGCGACACGCATGGAGGGCAGAGCTCCGTGACCCGTGCCGTCATGCTATTAATACCTTCGGCCAACTTCAACATGGGAATCCGACCCCAGAGCTTTGGTCATATGACGGACCTGTTTTCGACATCGTCAGTAGGGGCAGGGTCCCATGCCGGCTTGGTGATCTCGTCGTCAGCAATCCTGACGATCAATGGGATCAATCTGGGGCAACGGTGGGCGAGGTGGGCGCGCTTGCCGGCGAGGCTTGCATCGCTTCTCGAGGCATGCGACGTCGTTGTCGATGTTTGTGGGAGAGTCAGACATTGATCGAGTCTCGATGAGACGGGCCAGATTTGCGAAATTAGGCAGCGGGATTGGGCCGAGGAGCACTGGGCAGCCGGTGACGAGCACGCAGAGACTCGACGCGGGCGCTTACGATGTTGCCGACGGCCACGTTCGCGTGGAGCAAGGCGAATGGAACTGCCATGACAGCGTCCGGCTGCGACGCCCACAAGCCTCGAGCCCGCGACGGGCCCTGCAAGGGTCGCATCCGCTGGGGCGGCCGAAGCTGAGGGGATCCCGAAGCCGGCGATATGCCGCGTTGTGTGGTATTCGGGAGCATCTGAGTTTGAGCTTAATGCCTTTCCCCGGCAAGCTTTCCTTCTCGAAGGCCTTGTTCTCGTACGAGTACTCGTACACCGGACCAGCCCCCCCACGACTCGCCAAAACAAGCATTCGCCAATGCCCGGCACAGTGCTCCGTAGTCCGTACTCGTACTCCATCTCAGTTCTTCTTCTGGCATCACCACCGCGGGCGGCTCGAGTCGCCTCCCTCTCCTCCCACGATCCACCCACCGTCCCCGACCAACAAGTGCTACTCGACAAACCCGCGACCCCTGCGAGGAAGCATCCAAATTTGGGCACGCAGCGCGTGATTGGCCGAGCCTTGCCGCCAGGCGTGCTGCGGGAGGCTATATTTAGGCCGCCTCCTTGTCTCGCACGCCTTTTTCCCTCGTCCCCTCCACCCACCAAGCACCAAGGAGTGGAGAGGTCAGAAGAGTCGCGGCAGGGGTTCGTGTGGCTTGCGCGACCAGCGTTGACTTGCCTCCGACGTCGACCGTGAGTGGCCCCGACGGCGGTTCCAGTGGCTTCTTCCCACTCTTTTTGCGCTCCTCGCTTGGCGGGGAGGGCCGGGGCGTCGCAGTCTCGAGACACCTCTCTGGCAAGCCGGGTGCGAGTGCGCGCGGAAATACAGAACAACTTGGAAATACGGACCAGGAGTGCTCCGTACATACGGCTGCCTGGCTGCCTCGGGATCCCCTGGCTGCGCGCGCCGAAGTGAGCCGACAGACAAACACTCCCAACCAACCCCCTGTCGCGGTAGCGCATCATCGCATCGCAGCTCGCTTCTCGTCCTGCGCCACTCCCTCCAACCCGTCCTCTCAGCCGCCTGCGCTTCCCCTGTCCCCCTTGGCCAGTGGCCACTCCAGCGACCCCCCCAGCGAACCCCCCAGCAACCCCAGCCCGCCCGGCCGCCGCTGTCGACTCTTCCATTCCCACTCGGGTCCCCCGTCCTTCATTCCTCCTCCTGCAAACTCCAGCACCGCGTCCGCAGCAGCAGTCGCCGCCCTGCTCGTCGCCCCTCGAGACGAAAGGACAGGACAGCAGGACTCGGCCATGTCTTGCTTGCTGCTGTAACAGACGGCGCCTCGTGTCTGAAAACTGCTCTCCGCCCTGGCCTCCCCCCTCTGGCCTCTCCCGCGCAGCCACTGGCTCGCACATGGGCCTCATCTAAGCGCCGATTTCTTGTCTCACCTCCAGCGCTGCGTCTCATTCCTTCTTCCCTTTTCTCCCTTCTCACCTGCCACACGCGAGGCTCGACTCGACGACGGCGACGTGGACACGATTCGCCTTTCCCTTCGGCCCTGACCATCGCCTTCTCGCGACAGCCGCCGCGGTGCTGTCTGGCTCCTCTCGCTTTGCTCCGCTCCTTCGCATTGCCTGGCGAGGGGACCGTCGAAGCCATCACGGCACTGCCTCTTTCCGACCAGCCCTGCGTGGTTGGTCTCGCGAACGTTGATTTACCGGATTCAGCAGCGCTGTCCATCACATCCGACCGAGCACCATCGATCGCACTGTCGTTCGCGAAGCCGCTCCCTGAGACCGTCCTTTCCGGTCACTCCTTCACCCCTTCACTCCTTCAAGCGACACCTCTTGCAGTCTGTCGAATACACTCTACCGCTTCCCGTGCACCGCCTCGGCAACGGAAAAACTAGGCCATCGAGGAGAAAGGCCCCAATACGTACGAGACCGACAAGCATACCCACGAAACCATAAGAGCGCGCTCGGGACCATGCCGTCTGCTGCGGCCAGGCGCATGTACGAGGATCAAATACCGCCATTCATGTCGGTATTTGATCTTGACGCCGAGACCATGGCAGATCGTGACACGGTGACCCTCGTCGACCCCAAGCTGGTCGATGTCGGACCGAAGGTCCCTGATCTCGTCAACGCGTCGCAACACCCGGGGCTGTGTCCTGGGACAATGCCACCCGATGCAATCCACAAGCACCATGACAGCACCTCGACGCAGATGTCCGAATCGACCGACTCCTCCCCGACCACGACGTTCTCGACCACGGATTCTTCGCCGCTGTCGGATCCGTCCCCTTCGTCGTCTCCAGATTCCCCGATCAACTTGATACCGCTGAATAACTATCCATCCACGTCCTTTGGATGCCCAATCAGCAATGGCACTATGCTCAGCATCCCCGAGACCGGCGCATTGGAGCGTCCAATGACGTCTCCCGCCCCTCGTCGTCGCAACATGAAGGGCCTGTCAATTCAGCCCCCGACGGCCGTAACGACCATTTCACAAACATTCGCTACGGAGCCCTCTTCTCCTTCGTTCATCAAGCCCAAGATGCCCGCCATGAGGCGAAAACCGAGCCAACTGAGCCTCAAGACGAGCACCTCGGACTTGATTGCCAAGACGTCGCTGGAGATGCCGGCATCTCCAGCGATGCCGCCCATCCTACAGCGCCGAGCGCTGAAGCACTCGACATCGTCGCCTCACATGCTCGCGGGTCTCAAATCCTCAACTTTTGGACCACCTGGCGGGATGACGTTTCCGAAAGTGTTGGAGCGCAACGAGTCTGGCCTGTCCGAGGTCTTACGGCCCATGAAATCGAGCATGAACATGGATTTCACTACAACCATCACTGAGGAGGAGTCGCCCATCAAGACGCAACTCGCAAACCGAGCCGACAACGAGCCGTACCACGAGAGTGTGAATAATGAGGACCAGAAGTCTCCGGGCTACCCTGACGGCCCTATTGCCATTTACGGCGACAACGTCTATCTGTACCTCGAACCCACGGCTGAGGAGGCATCGCGTTTCGATGTAGTCATCAACGTGGCGCACGAGGTCAAGAACCCGTTTGATCTGCCGCAAAAACCTCAGCAAGACTCCGTGATGGCTGGCCAGCCATCGCAGCCCGGACTATCGGACGAAAGCCTCACTGCCGACACTGCTGCGACGCCAGCTAGCTTTGCTACAGCCTTCGAGTCCCAGCCGTTCCATCCGTCGGATGACAAGTCGATAGAAACGCCCACCACACCCAAGGCCAACCCGCTCAGGACCCCAGAATATATCCACATCCCCTGGGACCACAACACCGATATCGCGCCAGATCTGATGCGTCTCTGCGAAACAATCGACAGTAGGACAAAAGAGGGCAAGAAAGTCCTTGTCCACTGTCAGCAAGGAGCCAGCCGTTCAGCCAGTCTCATCATTGCCTATGGCTTGTACCAGAAGCCGGAGCTGAGCGTAAACGACGCGTACTATGCAGCCCAAGCCAAAAGCCGTTGGATTAGCCCGAATATGAAGCTCATGTATTCTCTACAAGACTTCCAAAAGGAACTATCCAAGAAGCGCTTGCCACCAACATCTGCCTATCGCCCTAGGACCGGCCGAAGCCCAACCAAGCATAGGCTGACACTATCGGCCGACGCTGCTGATATCCCGTCAAAAGAACCTCGTACCGCACCATTACCCGGCGAAGATCGCAGAGCTGGTGACGGCGACCCTAACTTGAGCTCGACGCGTCCCAGAGGCAGTTCGACACCTGGAAGTCAGGGCGTCTCACCCGGGCCTGCCTCGGCGCCACTGTCCTACTCATGGAGGGAGCATGTGGAGGAGAAGCAGCCCCTGCCAATGCCTTGCGTGAAGATTGACGAGCTGCCTCAGCGGCCAAAGTCTGGCGTGGGGGTGGTTTCGCCACGTTTCGCCACCCGCGATGAACCGTCGACAAAGCCTGTTGAACAGGTACCCGAGTCTCCCACGCCCCTTCTTAGCTCTAGCCTCCATGGCCAAGCCCTCTCCCACTTCCAGATGGATGGCCTGGAGGATGTTGGGTTTGTTGGGCAGACAGTGACTGTTGCATCGGCATATCCTGACGATGAGGCTCTCATGTCTCCCCGGGCCGAAGCCATGACCAACAACCCTCTCCACGGCTTCTCGCAAGTCGCTGGGTTGCGATTCGTCGAGTCCCCTCCGACACCAACCGGCAGCCTGTTCTCCCCGAGGGAATTCAAGTTTCCGCGAGACCCCTTCTCGTTCTTCGGGCGCATCACGGCCTCGGCACGGCTACCGCAGGTGGCGGACCCGCGGAGCCCACCGACAAAAGGGGAGGCAGCGATTATCCGCTCTATTGATGAAATCTTATGAGGCTTGACGATGCATTATGACATTTCGAATAACAACCAAACCCGAATCCCAAACTCATGAGACTGGCGGCCCTCATGGTGGTCTTGTTTCACCATGCGCTCCGAGACCTTGCGTCTGAGGTCCCCTCTTGCATAGCATTTGCAGGTTTTCTTGTGTATGGCAGGTCAACCATATCCCATGCGCACCGCCGACTTCGTGCACGCATGGACACGGTTGTATTGGGAACATAGAAGTAAGCCATCCGCTCGTTGGGGGTAATTTCTTCAGCCACTGAAGCACGCATCCGAAGGACGACTTTCGCTTTCAGCAAAAGCACAGCGGACGGCATCGGGCGAAATAGACGTGGCGGTACACACGGGCCGCAGCGCAATTTTGCCCTTTTTTTTTTTCGCTATCCCAGAACGCACACATCTATCTACGCGTTGATATTGGATAAAACCTCTAAACCTAGTCATCATTGAACATACACACACTTTTCTTATTCTCCGTCTCGGGTTTCTGGGCATCTATCTGGCTTGGCTACGGGGGTGCCACGTTGGATACTGGGAAAGGGGGAGAAAACGGCGCAGAGTACACGGGCACTTTCTTTGCTCCCCGGATAATGGGGGCTTATATCCAGACTATCGGTACGGTAGCTGGCAGGCTTTGGATTGCTACCTGTGGGGATTGGATGGCTTTGGCGACGTGCATTGCACTGGGGAAGGGTCATGGGCATTGTGGCCCGGGGAATGAAGCAGGCCAAGGATGTAGTGAGAAATACACAAATACACTTCAGTACATGCATGTGTCAAGTCTGTGGCCACGTTGGTTCTATTCTTCTCCCCCGTGTTATTTGTGTGCTCTGTTTGAATGTTGTAGCCGAATGAATTGGCAGCAGTTTTAAGCTTGAAAGCGTCAGTACGCCGAGCGCCAGCACATGAGGCAAGATCCAACTCTATATATGGGATTCATACGTATCCCGTCCTGCTTCAAACCTCCCGTTAGCAGCGCCGCCAAGATGTATGTACAAACGATGCACCTGCGCCGTCATCACAGATCCTTCTTGGACGCAGCGCCCTTCTTGGCTGCCTCCTTGGCCATCTTCTCCTGCCTCGCAATGGCGGCCTCGACGCCGATGCCGCCGAACACGAGGCCGACGCCGAGCCACTGCATGTGCGTGAGGCGGTGACCGAAGGCGACGACGGAGAGGATCATGGTGAACATCTTGCGGGTGACGGTGACGGTGACGAGGAGGACCGAGGAGAAGGTGGAGAGGGTGTAGACTGGCGGAGATGAGTGTCAGCGACAAGTGACCTGCCGTCGGTGGACGGGACAGTGAGAGCTTACAGATGAACACTTGGCCGACGGCGCCGCACGCCGCGAAGCCGAGGACGTCCTTCCACACGGAGGGATGCCGAGCCATGAAGCTCAGCGCTTCGCCCAGCTCGCCCGCGCTGCCGGCGACGTCCATGCCGAGCCAGTCGCCAACGCCAGTCGCGACAAGATAGGGGCTCGCGAGGAGGTAGAAGCCCGTGACGAGGGTGCTCATCATGTTGTTGGCGCACATCATCTGCGGCCCGCTGTACGGGCGGAACGTCTGGAAGATGTAGTCCTGGGTGCTGTTGGTCAGCCCGTCGAAGAGCAGGTTGATGCCCAGCAGCAGCAGCCCCCAAGCGACGCTGGAGTCCTCCGACCGGGCCGACGCCTTGTGCTTGCGGCCCGAGTGCAGCGTGAAGACGGCCACGCCGGCCGTCACGGCGGCGACGACGAGATACTTGTAGAGCGGGTAGCGCTTGCGGAAGATGGTGATGTGGAGGAACATGACGGGCAGCAGCTTGCAGCTCTTGGCGAGGAGGAAGGTGATGTAGTCGAGGAGCGCGAGGCTGGCGTAGCCAAAGGGGCTGGCGAGGCTCGACGTCACGGCGACGAGGGCGAGGGGCCCGAGGATGCGGCGCGAGGGGATGATGGGCGCGACCGGCGCGCCGCGGGGCGTCGAGAGGAAGAGGTAGACGGAGCCGACGGTGGCGGCGAAGACGGACTGGATCGTGTTGAGGAAGACGGGGAAGTGCCAGCGCTCGGGGGCGTCCTCGGGGCCGTACGGCGTCGTCGTCAACTTTTCCTGGAGGTACGCCCACGTCAAGCTGCAGCGCACACGGAGCCGTTAGCAGTCAATTGCGATCGCATACACAAATCGGCCGGTCGCTCGAGGCACGACTCACAAGGAAGCGTAGATGCCCGCGACCGAGATGACGAGCTGCACCAGCCCGGCCTCGCTCCCTGCGTGGTCGTCAACCGCGCGTGACTCGACAGCGACCGTCTGTCGTCCGTTCCCGCGCTTCTCCTCCTGGCCATTGGCGTCCTCCCACGTCGCGGTCCGCCTGTTGAAGTACTCCGACGACGACTCGCGCCTCACGGCGGGCTGCTTTGTGCGAGCCATTGTCTCTGCAGATCGTGCGCCGACTTGCCCACTGCGTCGCGCTCGCAAGGGACCGAGGCTGACGATGCCGAGGACGAATATAAATGAGCGAAATACCACAAAGAACGGTCACGCGAGAGAAATTTTCGCGAATGAAGGGGGAAAAATACAGTTGAAGTGGGAGGCTGATGGAAGCAGTGGAGGATTAAAGTTAACAAATCGCGAAACTTGACAGCTTGGCTTCAACGACAGAGTGACGTCCAGCGACGAGTTAGGCAGGACCCTGCACCGCGGGGCCAACCGATCGCTTGCAGCCACATTGGGATTAGCGCTAATTGGCGGGTCATAGTGGGACGGTGCCTGGCCTGGCTTGCCTGCATCACTGAATAAATATGGGGTACTGCTGCACTGCATCTAACCCTGCTGCGAGGTATGCAGTACAAAGTGCCGACTACGAATGCACCATTTGCGTAAATAATTCATATCTTTGCGTACGGTATGGCTAGATACACTCCTTTCTGGGTGTCCCGAGCCCCCCAAGATCCGCAATGTCATCAATCATGCCGTGGGGTATAGCCAGACTCCAAGTCGCCGATTAGCGAATTCCGGGGTCGAGACAGTGAGCAGTGAAGAGGTCAGGGGCATTCGAGACCGCAGATATATATAGTCCACCATTAAGATAGCATACTCCGTCGATCCGTGTCACCCTAAGAGTTGATATTCGAGGCGTTTGAGTAATGGAGAATGTGTGGTTGAGTCGAAGCGAGGGGTTGTGATGCGGGAATTGAGTAGAAACTGAGTGTAGCAGAGTTGGCTGGGCAAGAATCCATGACGGGGGCCGCCGGCGGCTTGCGCCGACCAGAGCGAGAGCACCCTTTCGTTGAATCCAAGCCCGGTCTTTGGTGGTGTCGAGTGTTGGGCGCGCCAGCCGCGAAGGAGGGATCGGCGTCGTGTCGTGTCGTGCAGAGCCGTGTGACCACAGCTCCATCGTGAGAATAACAAGGGGCGGTTGGATTGAGAGCGGCGGCGTAAGAGAACGGGGTGCAAGGTAGTCGAACCGTGGAGCGGAGCCTGGTCGCGTCCTGCGCCTCTCCCGAGAATTGGCACTTGTCGCGAGGCAAGATTTGCCCCTATTGATAGCAAGGTCGTAAGGATGGCGTCTTTCCGCAAACAGCTGCGGCGGAGACATTGAAAGGAAAAGAAAAGAGACAGCGAAGAAAGGGAAGGGGGTTTAAAGGAAAAGTAGACGACTAAGCCGATGCTTTTCGTGATGGGTGTCGGCCACCACGTCATCCGGTCCCTGTTCCTGCGGGGAAGAAGGAGCCTTGCGGCAAGTCAGATCTGGGTTGCGTCTCAGTCACGAGCCTGCCAAATCCGATCCAAAACACCTCATTCACAAGGCGGCACGGGAGGCACAAAGCAACGCTCAGCGGGCGCACAGCCACGGCTGACCAAGTTACTCTTGGTCCTGGATCTGGCTGCGGCGCATCTTCTCGGCCTCGAGGTTCTCATACAAGAGGAACAGCGCCGATTCGTTGGCCTTGGCCGTGCCCATGATGGTGAACATGCGCTCGCCCGTCTCGTCATGAGGAGCCTGCAGGGGGAAAGTCAGCCACCCGGAATACATGGCGCGAGACCCGTCATAACGTACCTTGGCGATCGAGATGCGCGCTCCAGAGGTCTTGCGAATCTCGCTAATCTTGCTCCCGGCACGTCCGATGATGCAGCCAACCATATCTGCCGGGATGCTGATGTTTTGCGTCTGAATCTCCTCGCCGTTCTCGTCGTGTGTAGGCGGGCCTCGCGAGGCTGCGTCGGAATCAGACCGGCGGTTGAAAGGTCGCCCACCGCCGTTACTGAAGTCGGCTCCGTTGCCAGTCCTCATGACGCGGGGGCTGCCGTACTCGCCCCTGTTGGAGCTGTACCCGGCACTACCGCTGCCAACGGCGGCCCCACTGGCCCCCGGCTGGGTGCGCACGACTGGGTTATACAGGACGGTGCCGGTGCCGCGTTGCCAGTCGTCAACCAGGCATTTGCAAATCTCCCAAACGGCGCGCTGGATGCCTTCCGGAGTGCCCTGCACCTCGACAATTCGCTCAGTAGACTGCGGCAGCATTTCCTTCTGCGCCACCATGCGGACTCCGGAAACATCTTGGATATGCTTGATCTTGAGGCCCTGTCTGCCGATGATGGTGCCCATCTGGTTGTGCGAGATGAGGAGCTTGATTGCTGTTTGTCCATGTCAGCGGAAACCGGGTGCAAGTGGAATGAGAAACGGGAGGGACGCACGGTGGGTGCCGTTGCTCTGCACGATTCCTCCCATGCCCATGGCAGGTGCGCCCTCGAGCAAAGCACGAGCCACGATGGCGTAGGCCCTGGAGATGGCATCGCATTCGCCGGTAATGGTGAGGACACGGTCATGGACGCCCTGGACGACCTTGCTGACGCCAGCCTTGACGCCGGTTTCGTCCCTGAGGTCGGCGACGTTCTTGCCGCCTTTCCCAATGATGACGCCAGCCTCCTTGGAGGACACGATGGCTCGGAGAGTGAGCTGCGCCTGGGCGTATTCCTCGTCCGTCTTAGGGGCGGGCTCGCCGTCGGGGCCAAGCCGCTCTTCCATCTTCAGCTGGTCCATGGAATCGACAATATCGTTGCCATTGGCCGACATGAGATCCTGAGGAGACGACATGTTTGCTGCGAGGTCGGTGAACGGCGACGGTGGGTGTTGGTGTCGAGGGTGGTGAGATCTGACGTAGGCGTTGGGCGAGAAACGGAACGAGAGCTCGGTAACCTCTGGTAGCGACAAGAATTATCTGGAGAAAATTAGCTGAACAGTTCCAGACCGCGGGAGCATCCGAGCTGACGCCAGAGTCTCGGCGCTCGCGAAACAGTCGCGGCACGTGGGCACGTCGCGAGCGCTGCGCTGGACAAAGCATGAATGCTTTGACAGCAGCGGCCGCGGCTCCAAGCCAGCACGGACACGCGGAGAAAGAGTATGGGAGTGCACTAACCTGGTTCTCCCGATCCGGAGAGCGGCGCGATGATTCGGTGATGAGGGGGAGCGAGGTCTGGGAAGCAGGTGTCCAAGTCGACGATTTGCCGCGCCGTGCTATTTTTTTCTTTTCCTGGATTGACGGCTGCAGGGCGACGATAGCGGGGTCAAGGTGTAGAGCGAGGTCGGGAGACGGACGCTGGAGGGGGGAGACGAGGGGACGGGGCTGCGGAAGAGGCGGCGGCGAGAGGCGAGGCGTGCGGGTGAGGTCGAGGATGAGGAAGAGAAGAAGAAGAAGCGGACGGGGCGACGGAGATGGATGGTGGGAGGTGAGGGAGAGGTCAGGCTTGGAGGGGGGTCGAGACGAGCAGAGAAGGATGGGGGTGGAGGTGAAGGAGGAAAAAGCACAGCGGCGCGGTGGCGCCAGGCCAGAGCCCATGGCATTCTCTGCGGCGTGGCATCTGCGCGCTCAGGTTGGACCCTGTCCTGTCTGCCTGCTCCCCGCTGTTAGCACCACCTCGCGCACCACCTTTAGCCACCACCAGCCTCCACCCTCCACCGGCACACCTGGGCCTGGGCGGCCCTTGCAGGCACCAGTCACGGGCGCCTCTGCTCGCTAGGTGCCTTTCGGGAATACCAGCAGCAGGCACGTTAGCCGGCTGGCGGCAAGCGGCGGGGGCCAGGGCGGACCGCATGGCAGGAATGAACACGGCTGCAGCGACTTCAGCGACTGCAGCGACTGCAACGGCTGCAACGACTGCACCGCCCGCGCGCCTGCTCTCCTACATGCTGCGGCCAAGGGCATCAAGGGCCATCATCGCCTTGTCCAAACCTCCCTCGCCAGAACCCCAGCGCCCACCTACCCTGCACTCCCTGCACTCGACCTCGCGGTGGGCGCAAGAGCCAGCTCTGCTCTGCCCCACAACAAGCTCATGCATGCATGCGCAAGCACAACCTCCACGGCGTCGTCCAGACCCTTCCCCCACTTGACATGCGGCTGTTCCCTGTGCTGGTCGTTCTTACGTGCGTGCCGGGTAGGCCTACGTGCGCCGGATGCCTAGTTTATGGACAAATACATGGCCTAGCCTTGGGTTTGTTGACAGCAACATCCTGCATGAAGGTATCTCGATACCAACGGCCCGAGGAATAGCCAGCCCGAGATGTCTCAAAGCATGCGAGTCGACATCGAGTGCCCCCAACGTTGTTTCCCGGTGCCCCCGTGCACCCCATCTCCAGGGCAGCTGCTGCTCTGCTACGCTCGCGAATTGCCGTCCAGCCGGCATGTACATGCTCCTGCCCTCAGCTCAGTGGCATTTCTCGCCAGTCGATATAAACTCGTCGCATCGTTGTATGCGTCCCCTGCAGCCCGCAGCTTCCCTCACAGTCACTCATCCCAGCCTGGCTGAGCCCGCTGCGAGGCGGCTGAGCGGCATGGCAATGCAGCTTGTCATTTGCTTCAAGGAGGGTCGTCGACGTCCAGTGAGTTCTTTGCGCCTCCAGTTTGCTTGTCCCTGTCCCTACTTATTGGATGACCCCGCTATGTCGTGAAACCGACATCAGCAGCATCACTGCCTGCATCGTTGGCGTATGCAACTCTGCTCTGCCGAGTGCGCTACACGTACACCTCAGCCCCATCAGGTTTGCTGCACATCGCATCACCTTTGACGCAACCGATGCTCGTGCTCGACCCAGAAGTTCTTGCACGCCCGGTGACCCCAGTGTTCCACCCACCACTCCCCGAAGCTGTCCTCGACGTCATGGTCTACCTTTGTCACTCTTTCCTCCCTCTTCAGGCCGCATATGATGCACGCCTTAGGCGCCGTCGGCACCATCTTGGCCGTTTGAATCTGCATGCTCTCGCTCAACTCGGGGACCCTCAGGCTCACTTTTCCGTTCGACATTGCCGTGGCAACGGCCGACCGCAGCCGACCGACGTGCTCCCGCCAGGCGGCGGCCACATCGGCGGCTTCGCGGTCCTCCCGCGCAGACTGCGTCTTGTCTACTCCGGCGAGCTTCATGCCCTTGCTGCCTGCCGCCGATATCGACATGCTCTTGGCAAGTATCTTGTCCCGGTGCCACCTGTGCTTTCGGCCTGCAATGACTCTCGCCGCTGTCGTCCCCAGGAGAATGTATGCTTGCAGAAACCGAACAGCCCTGGGGTCTGAGAGGATTTGTTGTTTCATAGAAGCATTTTGCCCCGCAAGGGGTTTGAATAAGGAATTCCCAGAATCGAAGAGCTCGGGGAACGCTGAGAGGATGACTGAAGGCGGCGGCACGTTCATTGGAGGAGGGTCGCTGTCTTTCGCCTCCACCGCCGAAGGCTTGCTGCCATCTGCGGCGTCCCAGTCCCAGCTACCGGGCTGTCCTTTATCGTTGACAGGCTTCTTGGTGCTGTCGCCAGCTGCGGGAACATCACCCCATGTTGCCCAGCCGTCGTCTTCATCCTTGGCGTCTTGCAACCTCGTCTCGTTCGCATTTGAGGGCCATGCGGTGACAGGTGAATCGACTGAGCTCTTTTTGTTGGAGCAAGAGCCTGTCGATGTTGTGACTGAGAGATCCGGGAACGGAGTTTTATCCTGGAACGATGGAGACTTTGGTGCCGATGTGCGATTTGAAGACAATGCCCCGAAGGTCAACGTCCCCGACGGCTTACCACGGGGCTGTTGCTGGGCTCTGCCTTGTGGAGGTGGTGGAGAGGGGTCATCGAGGCTGAGAAGATCCAGCGGCGGCGCGATGTTGGCAACTGAAGCCGAAGCAGGCGTGAGCCGTGAGGGGTGCTGAGAAACCGCCTCAAAGTCGCCAAACTCATCGCCGTCCTCGTCGTCTTCCTCGCCACCTTGGAGCTCGAAGTCATCGGCATCAAAGAGCACATTGGGGTCGCTCGGAGCTGCCGGTGCTCGACGCCTGGGCTTTGGATTCGTCTGGCGTTGAGACCACGACGGCTCCGTGTGTGATATGGTTGGCGGCCCAACCTCAACCAGGGTATTGGTCATGAGGTCGATAGTTGGGACGCGAGTGATTCTCTTGATCGGCCGTGGCTCCTGGGCCTTGGGAGCAAGAGGCTGAGGCACGCTCCTTGTTGCAGGCGCTGTCGACTCTGCTACCTCAAAGTCTCCCCACCCGTCGTCGTCGTCTGGTGCAGCCTGTTGTAATCCTGGCGGCTGAGCCGGCTGGGACGGGGAAGCCCAGCTACTGGCACCGCTTGTCTGAGCTTGAACGGACGGCCATTGCTGCGCTGATTGAGACTCTGGCGCTAGGATATTGCCGCTCTGGCCAAAGCGAACGGGATCTTGACTCCAGCCATGAGACTGATGAGACTGACGCAGGTTGGATTGCCCACCTCGAGGCGGCTGCGCGGGCGGCGGAGTTTCCGCGAGACTGTTGAACTCGGCAAACAGATCGGCCGACATTTTCCTCCTAGGAATATTTCATGCTCCTTAATCGGGGGCATGTAGGCGCCGTGGGCAATTCAAGATGCGCAGTCGGGGTCTGAAGCGGATGAAGTTGACGGAACACGTCTCCGCTCTCCATGCTGGTGGAGGCGCTGCGTCCGAGGGGCTGTACTCCGTACCGGTCCTACCAGAGGCGCTGTGAGTGCTGTGAGCGCTGTGGGCACACTGTCGTTGTGGTTCCGAATGTGGGGCCGAACCTGCTCCCTCAGCCTCCCCATGTTCCATGACGTCTGAGCCTCTATTCATACCTACAAAGCACAGATACCAGTGCCTATGCGACCTGCAACGCAACGCGCGCAACTTATACAGGAGCCCGCTCCTTGGCCGAGGGCAACCGGGCCGTGGCATTTGCGCCGAGCCGAAGCAAACACGCTCGGGGCTGGACAGCATGAGGTCGCTCGAGGAGACGCAGTAGGTGCCCCGTACGCATCCGCTCGCCTCACGGAGCGCGGGGCTGGGCTCGGCTGACGCGACTCGCTCACCCACAGGGCACGATGGCAAGCCACCAAGAGCTATAGCAGCAGCGTCGCCGACCTGCGGCGTGCTGTCAGGGACAATGGACCCTCGAGCCCCTGCTTGTCTGGCTGTCGCTCTGTCTGCTGGAAGGTTTGTCTATCCTCTGGCCCGGCTGCTCAAGTGTGCTGGCGCTGACCGATCGCTGTCAAGACGTTCCTCTTGTCCAAGGAGGGCTCGGAAGGCAGCTGGGCGCAAGCCGTTGGTGATGGCAGAGACGATTACAGCGCTCGCAGGCCTCACTTCCTCAAGTATATTGAGCACCCTGAAGCCTTGACCGAACTTGCCGTGGACCCCCTGGCAGACGACCCCGAGGTGAGCGAGGTCAGCCCCTCTGTGTTGTGAGCAATATCATTAACGAGATGTGATAGTCTCCGTGGAACACGGTGCGGCAGGATGAGGTCATCCGGGCAGAGATTCGGCAGGACGTTCAGAGGCTCCCTGACGAAGCCAACTATCACGAGGACCGGATACAGAGTATGATTCTGAACATCCTCTTCGTCTACTGCAAGGTCAACCCGAACTGGGGGGGCTACCGCCAAGGCATGCACGAGCTGCTCGCGCCCATTGTGCACGTTATCGACCAGGATGCCGTTGACCGAGCCGTGCTTGGCCATGATTCATCCTTGGACGAGTCTATGCTCGAGACGCTTGACTCGTCTTTCATTGAGCACGACGCCTATGTCTTGTTCTCTCGGCTCATGGAGCGTGCTCAAGTGTTCTACGAGGTCAAGGACGCAACCGAGCCCTCCTCGGCGACCACGCAGTCGAGCTCAGGGTATCAAGAACAGCAGTCCGCCATCGTCGAGCGGAGCAAGTTTATCCACGAGGTCTGCTTGCGGAAGGTCGACGAGGAACTGGCCTCTCATCTCTCAGGCATTGAGATTTTGCCTCAAATCTTTCTCATGCAAGTGGAAATTTCGACCCTCCTCCAGTGTAAGCGCATTGCTAATCTACAAGATAGCCGATGGGTACGACTTCTCTTCAGCCGCGAGTTTCCTTTCAACCAGTTTCTTGTCGTGTGGGACACCGTCTTCGCCGTTGATCCCTCCCTGGACCTGATGGATTTCATCTGTTGTGCCATGCTGATTCGCATACGCTGGCAATGTAAGTATTCTGTTGCGTCGTTTCTTACTGCACCGGCTAAACTACTGTTCCAGTACTAGAAGCGGACTACTCAGTTTGTCTGCAGCTGCTCCTCAAGTACCCTCCGCCGGCACCACCACACGGGCCACACACTTTTGTAGACGATGCCGCGTATCTCAGAGATCATATGGATGCATCTGGAGGGGCAACACTGATCATGAAGTACACGGGAAAGATGCCCGAGCCCCTGGGTTCCTCACGTGGTCCCCAGCCGAGCACGGGAAACTCTCAAAGGCTTAGTTCTCTCCGCCACAGAGGGTTCGGTGGGCGATCGCCGTTGCCGTCCCCATCCAGGCTTATACAGCAGCAAGGAGGCGTGGAGTCCCTATTCCAAGGCGCAGCCAAGAGCGCTAAAGGCGTCTTGGAACGAGGCGAGAAGCTGGGGATCAACCAGGCAGTCCGGGAAGCTATGACGGAGATTCGCCGCAACATGCAAAGCTTCAACGAGTCCCGGCCATCGCCGAGAACATCAAGGAACATCATCCTCAGCGAGGACGATGCCGCCAAGGCGCTTGTGGCCATGGAAAGACGCAACAAGCAGCTGGCGAGCCTTCTAGACGAGACAGTCACGAACCTCAAGACGGTGTTTATGGGCAACTTGGACGATAGGGCTAAGAGCCTTGAGCTTATCGAGATTGCGGCAGCCAAAATCCAGTTCGTGCAGGTGTACTTGGGAGACCCGTCCATGGAAGTGCCCAGCTTCAATGCCTCAGCAGCAGATGAGGCTGCAGTGGAGGGGACTACGAAGGCTCCCGATGAGAATTCGGGGGAGGGGGATCCCGAAGTCGAAGGCGAAGCCCCAGCGGTCGAACCTGCACCAAGAAACACAGCCGTCGCTGATGTTCCCAAGTTGAGCCTTACGGATGACAAGCCCCCGCCGCCAAAGAAGGATGAGGCAGAGACATCTCGAAACCCGACACAGAAAGCCACGGAGCGGGATGACACCCAGGAAGACCCGCTAAGCAACACCCCCGTCGTTTTGCGGCCCTCCGCACCCATTCCTACACGCTCGACTCTTGCGCAGTCTTCCTTCTCGTGGATGCTGGAGCCCAACGAGTCCGCAACGACGAGGGCCCCACCGTCGGCCAGCAAATCCCCGACGACTCAGCATAAGAAGCGACTCTCGAACAATGCCAGCCGGGAGCGGAACGCGTTCTTGTTCGGGGAAGCGATGGCTGAGGCGACCCGGAAGGCTGACATATTTGGGATGGAGCCGATTCAAAAGTCCAAGGACAAGTCATAGACGGTCGATGCCTCGAGGCGAGGCGGGGCGGCGACTTGCGGTAGGGAGAGAGCGGATTTTATGTTCGATGACCTCGTGTGTAATTATGCATTTGTCTCTGGCGAGATATACGATGGAGGGAATTTGTACAGAATTGTCTGCAGCCATACGAGAAAGTAATCGATTTGACGAGATCCAGTATGACAGGCATCCAAACTCGGCTATGCGGTTCGTAAGTCGCATCCTATGCCCCGACACCGCTCTCCCCCTTCCAACACCAGCATCGTCACCACGCTACCTCTTCAACGACTTCTCCCTCACCCAGAAAGTCACCACAAACGCGACGACCGAGAAGACGAGCGTGGGCGCAAAGGCGCCGATGGTGGCCAGCTGGTAGCTGTCGCGGACTTGGGCGACCAGGCCCGGCGGCAGCTCCTTGATGTAGTCGATGTTCTGGCGGACGCGCTCCTCGATGCGGCGAGCATCGTCGCCGTTGGGAAGACGCGCGGCGAGCTGCGTTCGCAGCGTCTGCTGCAGGACGGCGGAGCTGATGGAGATGCCGATGCTGGAGCCGAGGGAGCGGAAGAGGTACGAGCAGGCGACGACGACGGCCGTGTCTTCGGCGGCGGCGTTGGCGAGGAGGCCGATGAGGGTGGTGGTGATGCCTGGATGAGCGTCAGCCTTGTCCACGTTCCTCTGTTGGCGCCCTATCTGGCGATGAGGCGTACCGGACCCGCCCCCCAAGGCAGCCATGATGAGGGCCGCGACCTCTCCAACCGTCGCCCTGTACCAGAGCGACACGGCAAGGGGCACGAAGCTCAGGACCTGCAAGCCGTAGGCGACGACGGTGATGGCGTAGAACCTGCCGGTCCTCTTGATGACCCAGCCGCCGCCGATGGACGCCACCACACCCGCAACCATGCCAGGCACCAGCAGCGCGCCGCTGACGGTAGCGCTATGCGCCTCGACGGCCTGGAAGTACAGCGGCAGGTAGAAGAGCACGCCGAACTGGCCCGCGACGCCAAAGAAGTTGGCGAGGTAGCAGGCGAAGAGGCCGCGGTCGAAGATGACGTGGCCCGGCGCAAAGGGGTGCGTGGCGACCCCGACCTCGACGAAGACGAAGAGGGCGAAGAGCACGGGGGCCAGGGCGAGGGAGACGACGGTGACGAGGTGCGACCAGCCGAGGTTGGAGCCCGAGTCGAGGCCGACGAGGAGGGCGACGACGGCGAGCACGAGGACGAAGGCGCCGAGGAAGTCGATCTTGCGCATCTTGTCGAGCCAGTGCGAGTGCGAGGGACGGGGCACGTCGAGGACAAGGTAGACGGCAACCCAGGCGACGCAGCAGAACGGGGCCTGCGCGAGGAACGACCTAGAGGAGGGAGGTCAGCATCGCGAAGTCGTCGTGAAGTGAAGCCGGAGCCGGGGAGCTCCACGATGCAGCGCAGCGCAGCGCAGGGAACAGAGGGAACAGGGGCAGTCGTACCACCGCCAGCCGATGGAGTCCGCAAGAAGACCCCCGAGCGGCGCGCCCGTCGAGGTCCCCGCGGCGAAGATGATGTTGATGTAGCCCTGCCAGACGCCGCGCTCCCGCAGGGGCACAATGTCGGAGAGGAGGATCGAGACGACGGCGTTCATGCCCCCTCCGCCGACGCCGGCGACGGCGCGCGAGACGCACAGCTGGGCCATGTCCCGCGCCAGGCCGCAGCCCACGCAGCCGAGGGCGAAGACGGCATAGGCGAAGAGGAGGCACTCCTTGCGGCCGAAGATGTCGCTGAGCTTGCCGTAGAGGGGCTGGAAGCTGGTGAGGGTGAGGAAGTACCTGCGAGCGGATGAGCCCAACCGTGCCGCGCGCGTGTGGGACGACGCGGCTCACGACGTGGCGATCCAGCTGATGTTGTTGAGGGCGTTGAGCTCGTTGCCGATCTTGGCGTACGTCGCCACGGTCAGGAGCTGGTCGACGGCGACGAGGTAGAGCTGGTGTCTGTCAGGCTGGCTCGGACGCGCAGGTGCGGGAGACTGACCCCGATGCCGACGGCCGGGATGAACAGATGCATCTTGCTCGCCATGGCCGGGTTGCCGTCGCGCGGTGCGTCCCCGGCCGAGCTATTGGCCTCGCCGTCCTCGACATTGCCGCCCTCGACATTGTCATCCTCGACAATGCCGTCCCCGACATCGCGGCCGGCCTCATCGGGGACCCGTTGGCGCCCGTCGGCGAGAAGAGGGGACGACTCTGTGGGCGCCGAGAACGCGGCCGGCGCAGTGATTGGAAACACGGACACCTCGCCCGAAGCCATCGCCGAGGGCCAGAGCTGCGGCTGCAGATGTCGACGTCACGTCTGCGTTGAAAACCCCGAGACGAGATATGTATCTGGCCATCTCGGGAGCGCGAAGACGAGCCCGTGGGCACCGCAACGCGCCCGGATGGCGTACCCGGCGAGGCTTGGGCATCGTGCATGAAACCGGAGGCCGTCAGCCACTACGACTCGGAAGCCCGCTGCGGTGCGACACGAACTGCGAACCGACAGCGAGTAGCCCAACGGGGAAGGTGAGCGAGCGAGCGTGGGAGCCTCGGGGACTGCGAGCACCCCGTGGGACTCGGCGGTGCGGGGAGTCGACTTGTGTACACGATGGCCATGGATTGAGTTGATTCATGCAGCTTGACGTTGCGCGAGACGCGGATCCTGCCCGGCTGATGTGCGCCAAGGTCCTACCCGGCATTGCCACGAACACGGGCGCCATCACCAGCACTTTTGGTGCTGTCCACGGACCGGCAGATCAAACCCCGGCTCCCGTCATCGTGCCGTGCGCAGTCGCTCTGGGACGCGAGTCAATGACCGACCGCGGTCAGCTCCGGCGGCTTGATCTAATAGCTGCGCTTGGCCCGTTGCGTATGGGTTCAGGCCGTCATAGATGACACGCGAGCAGAAGAAAGAGGCTTTCCGTTGCTCAAGGTTAGGCTTTGCACTGCTCGATCGGCCTGGATCGGGCGGCGGCGCCGGACACGGGACCCACACGCAGCCCCGACGCCGATCTAGCCGTGTGAAGGCATGAGTACAGAGTGCAGAGTACTTCGCTCTCGTACGGGTACACGAAGGGCATGGCGGTTATTCGAACTGCTCCGCACGCAGAAGCACCCGAGAGCCTCCTGCGTGCCGCAGACTCGCCCATCCCCCGACACCTGAGACGGGTTCGCACGCTGAGCACTGGAATCCAGCCGCTGCGAGCGCCGCGGAGGGATGAGGGGACGACTGTTGCGGGGCCTGAGACATGGCCGGTGCGTCAGCCCACCTTGGCTGCCCGCCAGCCTTAGCTAAGCTTCTCTTCAGTGCCTCGCACTCGCTGGGCGACGGTGCCAGGGTGTCACTGGGCTCGCCCTGGCATCCGATCCGACAACTGATGACGTCCCCCCCCGGAGCCAAGCGGTAGGGGCAGACAGCCCCTGCCAAGCTGGAACATCGGACGCTGAACGCGGCGGCGCTGTGCGAGTGCGTGCTTCGCAGGGGATGGGCTGGCACGGGAGCCTGAAGGCTTCTCCTGAATGCGACTCTGCATCCGCGCCGCATCCGAAAACGCCGGCAGTGAGCGCTCACTGCCAGAATTGCGAGCATGAGCTCGTCTACCTGGACATGGACGCACCTACAAAGTACGAGTACGAGTATTCGTACTTCGTACATGCTTCATTGTCGTGGCGCATCGTCTCGCTAGGGCGGCCCCAGTCAACGGCTCCATCGTGTCTCGCTCCACGATCCAGCCCCCCTGCCTACTCCCCAGCGGCGGAGATTCGCAGACACATGCCAGGCGTGACGAGCCACACTGGACAATGCTGAGCCGTCGCCGGCATGGCTGGAGTCGCTGCCAACCAGGGCTTGCGCCGCATCCGCCAGCCCACTGGCCGCCCTGCTAGGCCCGGCTTGGCCGGTTGCGACCGTGTACCTGCGTCGGGGGACCGGGGTCTGCGGCTGTAAAACAAGGTCGCTCGCTTCATGCGTGCGCGCGCCGCGGCCGCTCCCCCTCCCTACCTATCGTCTCGTCCCGTCTCGTCCCATCCTCTTGATGCTGCCGGCAGATGCTGCAGAGGCCGTCGCATCCTCCTCACCTGCTGCCCGTCAGAGCGTAGTTTCCACCGCCGCCGCCGCCGGGGCTCAGCGTTTCGTCCTGTCGCTTCGCCTCGAAGTCAGTCGGCCGGGTTGACCACCGCGGGGGGCACGTCCAAGCGCAGCAGCCATCGCCATGTTGTTGCGGCAGCAGCAGCAGCAGCAGCAGTCGGCCTCCTCCCTCGAGGGGCCGTCGCCGTCCATGTCTATAAGCGGGCGCTCTCGCTTCTCCAAGGCCCTGCCGTCGGTGCCGGGGCTTCTCGACGACGCTCCGCCGCTCCCCGTGCCCAAGGAGCTCCCCGATCTCCCCCCTCCGCCGCCGTGCGCCAAGGACGACGACAGCAAGAGCATCAAGAGCACCATCGCGAGGAAGCCCGTCAAGTCCTCGCCTCTGCCGCCGCCGCCGCCGCCCCCAAAGCCCGCGACGCCGGCGCCGAAAATGCCGCTGCAGCCCAGCACCAGCACCAGCACCACCAGCACCAGCACCACCAGCACCACCAGCATCAGCACCACCAGCATCACCAGCTCCGTCAGCACCTCCAGCACCAACACCGGCTCCAGCTCCAGCTCCAGCACCGCGCCCACGCCCACCAGTGCCATGGCCATCCCCAGACGACCCGTCGGCGCGCTGCAGCCGCCGCCGCCTGCCAAGCCCCTCCAGCATCTGCCGCAGCCTTCGCCCACGGACTCTCTGTCGAGCCTGCTTTCCGCGTATTCGCGCGAGCCGGAAGGGCCGCCGTTTGGCCGAGGCACAAGCGCCAACGCAAAGGGTGGCGGCAGCACCACCTACGCCGTGCACACAGCCGAGCGACGCACGTCACCAGCTGGCAACCGGACAGCCCCTGGTGCTGCTGCGGCGGCGGCGGGCAGCAGCCTGCGGACCTCTCCCCCGCGCCATCAAAAGCTGCCTGCGCCGCCTCCCAAGGACGAAAAGCCGCTCCCGAGCCCGCGACCTGCATCGCCGTCGTCGAAGCCACAGCCGGCGCTTCCGGAGCTCGCGACGCCCTCGCCGCCTCGGCCTGAAATCTGGCGCCGCCGCCCCCACAAGAGCGAGAACAGCCGCGAGCTGCCCGAGCTCAAGCTCGACTACAGCCACGGCTCGACCGCGTCGACGAACACGGCGCAGCTTCCCCCGCCTGCAACAACAACAGCAGCAGCAGCAGCAGCGGCGGCGACGCCGAGCTCGGGCTCGGGCCCGAGCCGGAGCCAGGCTTCGCAGAGGTCACAGGGCTCGACGGAAACTATCAAGGCAACGCCGACGCCTCAGTCACGGCCCGCCGTCGTCGGATTGCCCGGGCGGAACGTGCGGCCCGCGGCGAAGCAGCAGCAGCCACAGCAGCAGCAGTCACAGCAGCCAAAGCAGCAGCAGCAGTCACAGCAGCCAAAGCAGCAGCAGCAGCCAAAGCAGCAGCAGCAGCAGGTAGCTGAGACACCACCAGCCATGGGTAACGGAACGTCGAAGCTTAACCACTACAAGGACAACCTCCACCGCTCCCAGTCGCCCGGCCAGGACGCCCGTGCCACCAAGAATGGCCACGCGCCGTCGCGGCTCGGTGCGCAGCGCCCCCCGACGCCCGAGTATCACAAGGAGGACCTAAAGACAGCGCCCGCCCTCGATACCTTCGTGTCACCCGTGTCACCAGCTTCGTCTTCAGGGTCGCCCAAGGTCGTCCCGGCCGATGCCTTCTCCAGGGCCCTGCCACCGCACTCGCTCGGCGACGCCGTCGAGCAGCCCCAGTCCAAGCCGCTCCCGAGAAAGACGCTGCCACCCTCGGCCCCGAATCTGCTAGGCGCCACTAGCCTCCAGGACCTGATCAACAAGAACAGCACCGCGCAGACGCCCGCCGACGACAACTCACCCGGCCGTGCACGAGAACCCGCCGGGTCGGCCAAGTTCCCGCCACGAAGCTCGTCGGCGAGGCCCGACGCCCCGAGGCCTGTGGAACGGCCACGTCGCTCTGCACCCGACGGAGCAGACCCGAGAATCGTGCAATCGGACACGCAGGGCCCCCTCTACAGAGGCAGAGACGGAACCCTGTACCCGGAGATGAGGAACACGCGGGAGCCCGACCCCAGGGCGGCTTACTTCCCCGTCCAGGCAGAGAGGGCGCTGGAGCCAGGTGCCGTCATCCCCGCGAGGCCTCTCAAGGGCTCGCACTTCAGCTGCTACCAGGGCCACCGGACCATGAATCGGCGGACGAACCGGCACTGCCCGCTCACGTGCCAGACGTGTGACAAGGCCGATGTGGAGGATCGATGGGTGTGTACCTTTTGCCACCTGCGCATCTGCGAGTCGTGTCTGCGGGCGCTCAACAGGCATCAGAGGGTGTTGCGTCGCTTGGTCGACGAGCTGGCGATGAACACGCCACTCAGTCTGTCCTCCATGTCCCGTCCTGGATCCCCCCTGGCGTTGCAGCTGGCGACCTGAGCCGGCTGCTCGAGGCATCTCACTACACAACACACACTCATATCAAGACACATGACATCGAAACGCTACTCGTCTTCTTCTCCCTGTACCATTTTTTTTTCTCTCGACCCTTATTTTTGTCATGGCGTAGAGGACGAACGGCCTTAATGAATGTGGAATACGGTGGCTGTTACGTTAAGGATTAAGGATACGGATAGAGGGGATACACGATGGTTTTGTGATGAGCTGATGATACCATTTTCCCACGGACCGAGATTGGTTGCATTTCTGGCCCGCCGACTGGACAGAGTCTTGAGTTGTTTGGATTATGATGGATTGGAGAGGATGTGGAATCTCGCGCGAGCGAAGAGTTACGAGGGTACGGAGTAGTGATAGGCGCGCTCTACATAGCAAAGCGCGGCCATGAGCCCAGACTTATGAGAGTGCCGAGGAGAGGGCCTCTTCGTCGTATCATCTTATCATCGAGCAAGGTAGCTTGCCTGTGACGTAGATGGCAAATGCTGTCGTAGGAAGCTTGTGCCTGAACTCGGGTGAGGCTGCAGCCGGGTGGGGCTTCCCGTCGGAGCTTGGACCCTAGTGTCAACTCCAGCCATTCGCATCATCATGTGAACCAACCTCACCTTCGAACATCCACGGCCATGTCCTCCCTCCAGCGCACCCGCTCCATGCGCAAGCCCCCAGCCCTACCCTCCGACCAGCCAGCCCGGCCAGCACCGGCAGAGCCGTCGCGGAACGCCTCTCCCAGCCGCCTCCCCGTCAAGCCCCCGACGCGCACCGCGTCGACGGCCACAACCTCGACGGCCGGTGCACGAAGCAGCAGGCCCGTGTCGGCCGTGCTGGGGCGCTCGGCGTCGACGTCGAAGAGGCAGCATGGCACGACGACGGCGGCCTCTCAGGAAGCGGTGAAGAAGGAGACGACGAGCCGGTACCCGCCGCTGTCGAGCGCCAACAGACCGCCCCCAGTCGCGGCCAGGCCGACGTCCGCGGGCAGCACGAGCACGGCGGCCACGCAGGCGAGGCGCGCCACGACGCATACGCGTGCCAAGAGCACCGTCACGAGCTTGGGTCCCGCGACGGTGCTACGGCCGCCCTCGCGGGATCGAGTGGCTCCGCCGCGTGGGAGAAGCGCGTCGATGGACAAGACGGCGCCGTCTACGCCCACCGCCACAGCATCAAAGCAGACACATGTACAGGCACAACCGCGGCTGCGGCCCGCGTTCTCGACGCTGCAGCAGCACTACTCGCCCGCCAAGAACGCCGCCCCCAAGCCCCTGACGGCGACGTTCCTCGCGCCGCCGTCGCCGTCGAAGCTGCCCGCCAACGTCGCCGCGTCGGCCGAGACGGCCAGGCTGCAGGCCGAGCTGCTGCAGCTGCACCTCCTGCACCGCGAGGCCGCGCCGGCCGACGCGCAGTGGCAGGCCAGCGCGCGGGACAAGCTCGGTGCGAGATTCGGCAGGCTCGGCGCGGCGAGCGGCGAGGTCGCGGATCGGGAGAGGGCCGGGGTGGAGCGCGAGAACGTCCTGGCCCTGCGGCGCTGGGGCGGCGGCGGCAAGGGGCTGGAGGAGAAGATCCAGTCCCTGGAGGAGATCCTGGGCGGGGTATGGACGCTCAGCGAAGCCGGCGGGCGGTACAGCCGCGTAGTCAGGCGCTTCGAACGCTGGATCGAGCACGTCCGCGACGTCGAAGACGCTCGGGGGGACAGGGGCGCCGCCCTCGGCCAGAACCAAGACGCGCTCTTCGTCAGCGAGCTGGAGGCCCCCTGGAAGGACGAGTGCGCGGGCATCGCGCGCCGCCTGGAGGCCTGGCGGGCGCAGCTCCGCGACATCGACGACCTGCCCGCCGGCCCGGACGAGGAGAGCAGCAGCAACGGACCGGGGGGCGCCAGCCTGGGGCGCATGCTGTGGGGGGCGCGGAACCTGGTGCACGACATGCTCGCGGAGCTGCGCGAGATGGGCACCCTGGAGCGGGAGGCGCTGGCGCGAGAGGAGGCGTGGGTCGAGAGGATGAACAGGGACGACGAGGGAGACGATACCCCGGGGGCCGGAGCTGTGTGGCGGGTTGTATAACGGCGTTGTAGTTATCCCAGTGCTTACGGTGGACGCTGCCCAAGACCATCATGAGATTCGCCACAGCACGATAGTAGCCTGAAATGGCCGTGTAGCAATCATTAACAAGCTACTCTTCCATCGGTAGCTACCGCTGCTGCACATCGGGCGTCATTCGCCTTGCCCCCATGCATCCCCCTGGACCCGCAAACAGGATATATCGAGCACCCATATCAACGCGACCTTCCGCCCAATGAGTGCATCCTCCCCTCCGGCCTCCGTTCTAAGTTCTCCCCGTGAATCCCTCTAGCGTCTCCGTGCAGCTGCGCGTCGCGCAACAATGACTGAATCCCCCCCCTCATCAAGGGCATTCGCTTCGTCGATGAATCGTCTCCCGGCCGCCGCGCCGCACCCCTACAGGAAGGCTCTCCGGGGGTAGCTGACGCCCTCGACGGCCGGCTCGTCGACGAACCAGCTGACGCGGTCGCCGGCAGTCTCGTTGACCAGCGCGCAGGGCAGGCCGTCGGCGGAGTCGAAGATCTGCTTCATGACGTCCTTCTTGGCGGCGCCGGTGGCGACAAAGGCGACGCGGACGGCGTGGGTGACGACGGGCAGGGTCAGGGTGATGCGGCGCGGCGGGGGCTTGGGCGAGTCCTCGATGGGGGCGACCCAGGCGCTCGCCTCGCGCAGCAGGGCGTGGCCGGGGAAGAGGGAGCAGGTGTGGCCGTCGGGCCCGCAGCCGAGCAGCAGCAGGTCGAAGATGGGCAGGCGGACCGAGTCGCGGCTGGCGAAGCTGGCGACGAGGGTCTGCTCGTACTGGTCGGCCAGCTCCTGGGCGTCGGCGAGGTGGGCGGCGTCGATGGCGTGCACCGTGGGCTGCTGGTCGGCGGGCAGGCGGTCGAGCAGCTCGGCCTTGAGCAGGGCGTAGTTGGAGTCGGCGTCGTCGAGGGGCACGGCGCGCTCGTCGGCGAAGAAGATCTCCCAGCGGGCAAAGTCGACGACGTCGTCGTTGTCGTCGGGGCGGCCCGAGGGGGGCGCCAGCAGGGCGGCGGCGAGCGTCCGCGGCAGGGAGCCGCCCGAGACGGCCACCTTGAAGGTGCCGTGGCGCGCGAAGCCGGCGGCCTGGCTCTGGAGGATGTAGGCACGCAGGGCGGGCGCGAGGGCGTCGACGCCGGGGAAGGCGTAGAGGTTGGGCTGCGTCCGGGGCATTGCGTGGGCGGTCGTCGGCCTGGCGGAGGGGGTCGTCTGCGGAGGCCTTGGGCTCTGCGCGTGTGCGCGTGCGTGTATGCGTGCGAGCGTGCGATGCGTGCGATGCGTGCGCGTATGCGTGTGTGCGTGTGTGCGTGGACGGAGACGACGTTTGACAGGCGACGACGACGAGCTGAGGGCTGGAGTGGATTGGACGCGGCGATGACGATCGTCGTCGTGGGATGGCGGGGTCGGCGGCCTTTTTTTCCTCGTCTTCCACCGCACACCTCACTGTGACGGGTGGTTGTCGACGGCGAGCTGGCCGGCTCGGATTAGATAAGACGGTGCCGTCATGCGGTCCACTCCGTCCTCGCCCTGCTCACGTGCCGGCCCAGGCAGCAAACAGGGCTTCGCGATGCCTCCGCCGCTCGACATATCGCGGACGTCTCTCCTCCGCTGCGGGATGCTCTCCTCGACCGGTTCACGACGTGCGAGGCCGTCACTCGCCGGCGCGTGAGCAGAGGCCGGCACGGCTGGTTGCAGCGCATGGCGGGGTAGTCGATGGAGGGGTAAATCTGCACCGCTGAAGCAACCGAGACACGATACAGCACTGGATCTGCAGCAGGTGTCTATCTGCCTTGCTGCCTTGCTACCCTGTTTGCCTGTCCAGAGCTCCGTCTCGCTGACCGTCCAGGCCACCGGCGCTTGCTCCAGCACAGGTAGCGACTCGACAGCGTGTCAGGATGACGTACCCAGTTTGCCCCAACACCACTCCCGCTGGCTCAAACGCCACCAGCAGCGGCTCAGCACGGAGCCCACAGGCAGGCGATGCCCTGCGCCGGCTGATTGGCCGCGCGCTCCGCTGCCCGCTTCCCACTTCCAGGGCTGTGACCGAGTCGCCGCCGCAGCGCGGGCAGCTGAGTCCTGACTCCTGGACCCTGAATTGGCCCGGCCTGGATGGACCCCTCCACCAGAGAGGAAAAACGTGCTCAGATATCCAGGGTCCACGACTCCGTTTTGTTTGTTTTTCCTTCTCCCGGCGCCAATCAGACTTTTCTCATCCTTCCCATCCAGTGGCATCGCCGCGCTCCCCTGGCCGGTTGATCCCTGCGGCGTCGACCCCCCTGGTGTTCTCTGCCCTGCTTGCTGCTGCTGCTACGCCAGCCGCCGCCGCCGCCACCGCGACGAGGGACCGACCTGCAACCGTCCTCGGGGCTTTTCTCGCGGATTCGCCTCGCCAATCCGACGCCACGCCGCGGTCGTGTCCGATCGTCCCGCCGGCCAAGGCCTTGCTGCTGCCGTGCGAGGGCGAGGGCTGTCACGAGACCCGCCACGTTTGCCCTGTTGCACCTCGACATTGGCAACTTGGCCCGTCACCACCACCGCCAACACCGCGCCACACCAGACGACGCTGTCAGACCCGTCCCGAGACTGCGAGTACGAGCCCTATACGAAGTACTGCCAGCTCACCGGGTGTTGGCCATTGACGCTCCTCCCAGGTGTCTCGCTCCAGCGACTCCCGCTCCTGGCCCTCTCCGTGCCCAGTTTCGTCACACCTCATCGGCGGCCGTCGACTCCTCCCGTTGTCGCCGGTCGTCGTCCCTCGTGTCCTCGCCCTGCGCATCCCATCCCATCCATCCCCCACTCCCACGCTCGCTGCCAACCATGGACCGGGACGCTCAGCAGGACGCCCAGCACGAGCAGCTGCTCGACCGCCGTGAGCAGCTGACCGAGGGGCTCGGTAGCCTGCCCTATGATCTCATCCTCTATCTCGAGCGCGCCGTCGTCCACTCGGACCTGGGATACCCCGACCTGGCCGTTGGCGATGCCTACCGGGCCCTTCTCTTGACGGACGAAGTCGCCAACGAGGGCTTCGAGTACCACGAGCAGGCCTTGGAGAGCCTGATGATGCACGCCGGCCTACCCGCCCCGGAAGTGCTCACCTATGGCAGCCTCTCTGCAGATTTTTCGGCCTCCAACGCTGCTGATCCCGATGATGCCGAGGCTGCTGCGCGCCGGCTTGCCGTCGTCGGCGCCATCCGGGCATATCAGATGCTCTCGTTGAGCCTGCTGCTCTGTGGCTGCCTGAAGAGCGCCGCTACGTTCTGCAACCGAGGACTGCAGGTTGCTCCCGAGAATCGGGAGCTGCTCAACACCAAGAACCACATCCAGACTGTGGGCCGCCAACGGCTTCGGCGCGGCGACTTCGACATCGCCGACCTCCCTGATTATGGCCTGGTCCGCCGAGAGGTGTATCAGTGGAACGACCACGAACCCGACCGCTTCTCGCTCGAGTCACTCGATGCCTTGAATGCAGAACTGAAGGACATGGCCCCAAAGTGCGCCATTCAGGTGTCAACTCTGCCAGTTTTGCTGGAAGGAGCCAGCGATACTGACGGCTATGGCATCATTCCCACTTGCCGACAACTCGGCATCTTTGCCCAGGAGGATATTGAGCCCGGCGAGGCGGTGCTGACAGAATACTCCCTCTTGACGGCCAACAACCGCCTCAAGGATTCCGTCTGCGACGCCTGCAGCTCCGACCTGCCGCGCCTTGGCAGTGAGAAGGAGCCCGTCAATTGCGACGAGTGCTATGACACTGTTTTTTGCAGCCAGCACTGTCACGACGAGGCGCAGAAACGATACCATCCCGCCGTGTGCGACAAGGACGTCGACGCCATCGCCAAGGACCCCGACGCCTTCGAGGCCGACGAGACGCTCTATCTCTTGCTCCTCGCCCGCATGCTAGCACTGGCTGAGCATCAAGAGGTGCACCCCCTCGACGTCCGCGAGGTCAAGTTCATCTGGGGCGATTTCGTGCCCACACGCTCCAATGACATCAATGTGTCGCCAAACGCAGGACCGCCTCCCGAATGGACCTTGCCGTTCTCTTTCAAATACAACATCGAAACACCGCTTCATGTGCTCGAGAAGATGGACGTGGACATTTTTGCGTCGCTCGCCGAGTATGACGTCTGGGTTCTCAACACGCTGTATGCCAAGTTCCGAGACACTGCCTCGGCGAGAAAGAACCCGCGGGACGGACGGCCCGACGTGGCAGCAGTTCATCCGTTCTGGTGCCTGGCGAACCACGACTGCGATCCCAATGTCGGCTGGGACTGGGGTGGCCGCATGGTGCTCTCGGCTCGGACAGAGCGTGTTGCTAGCGGCCGGGCAGGGGGGATCAAGCAAGGAGAGGAGATCCTGAACCACTACTGCGACATATCGCTCCCTGTGCAAGGGCGACGGGAGTGGGCACGGGGCAGCCTCGGGGGCTGGTGCATGTGCCAACGCTGCAGGACCGAGGCGGCCGAGGAGGAGGGAAAGGGAGAATCGGCAATGACAAACGCTGACCAAGCCTGATGGGTGTAGGCGACTGGGAGCTGTCATGAAGACGCACATATGAATGCAAGAGAAGGAGATGAGTGCCTCTGCCAGATTGATACCTGCAGCGACCCCGCCTCGGACACCTCAATCCTCCCTGTTGTCTCATCTCCAGCAACTGGCGGCGAAGCTGCTCCAGCCTGCGAGACTACTTGCCGGCCGCGGCAGGGCAGCGATGTCGGCCTGATCGCCGATGGAACCAAGGGCCTCGATCCTCTACTGGGCAACACGTTGTTCGGTAGTGAGCCCGCCTGTCGACGGGACGTTGGCCACGTACACGTATGAATTGCGTACACGATATAATTCATAATCCAAAAACACTTGAACTTGATGACCTCGGGTTCTCTCAATCTACGCTTGGAGGGCTTTGCTTCTTGACAAGACAGGACAACAGTGACGCCCAGCCGCTCATCCGTCGGTGCGCCCACGGCAACTCCTCCGTGATCGTCGCTCGCTCTGCAACTACGCGTCCCTTGTGCTCACCACCTCGCCTCACCTGTTCGACCCCGGCAGCGGCCGCGGCCCCACAATCTGCCTCCTCCCGGCGCCGATGCCCTGCGACCCCCTGTTCTGGCCGTCGCCGCCCGTGAAGCCGCTCCACTGGCCGACGTCCCAGCGCCCGCCGACGCCGTCGACGCCGTCGCCCGAGCGCACCGCCTTGGCCGTCTCCTTCTGCGCCTCCTCCCACTCGCGCTGGCGCTGGCGCTCCATGTCCATCTCGCGCTCGAGCAGCGACTTGGACGCCCAGCCGCCGGCCTCGGTCCCGGCCTGGCCCTGCGCGCGGCGGCGGTCCTCGGCGTCGCGCTCCTCGGCGTCGCGCTCCTCGGTGGCGCCGAGCTCGCGCGCGTACGTCGGCTGCGGCTGCGGCTGCTGGGATGCCGGGGGCGCGTTGCTGGCTAGGAAGCGGTCCGTTCGGCTCTGCGGCGGCGCCGGGGGGGACGAGTACTTGGCGGGATCGGGCAGCGGGCGGCTGCCGACGTTGGGACTCCTGACCTTGGGCGTCGTGGCGGGGTCTGGGAGAGGTCGAGGGGACGTCGCCGGGGGCGAAGCAACGTAGCGAGGCGCTGGTGCCGGTTCGGGCGTCTGCTCCAGCTCTTGCTGCTGCTGCTGGTCCCACTGCGTCTGCAGGTATTCGCGCTCGTCCATGGACCACGACTCGAGCCGCGCTGGCTCTCGCTCGGGCGCCTTGGACGCAGGCGGCGATGCCGTCGATGTACCAGCCGCCGCTGGCCGACTCCTGGACCTGGCCTTGGGCGGCGTGATCTCGCTGGCGGCCCGGCTGCTGGCGCGCGGAACGCGATCCTGGCGCTCTCGCTCGTACTCGGCCTCGCGCTGCCGCGCCTGTTCCAGCTCCTTCTCGAGCTGCTTGATCCGGCTGTTCTGGCTGCTCTCCGCGTCGGCCTGCTCGGCCTGGTACTGGCTGAGGAACTGGCCGCGTAGCTTGTTGTCGCTCCGGCTCCTGGTGCGGCGCCGCTCCTCGGCGAGTCGGGCCTCGGCCTCCTTTTCTTCCTGTCGGCGCTTCTGCTCCGTCAGCTGCCACTGGCGCTCCTGTTCCTCCCACTGGCGTTTCTCCTCCTCCGCCTTCAGCCGCTCCTCTTCTCGCAGCCGCTCCGTCTCCTTCTCCCACCTTCGCTCCTCCTCTATCCTAGCTCGCTCCTCTTCCGCCTCCAGCTCTGCCCGCCGTCGGCGCTCCTCTTCCTCTGCCTCCTGTTGTTGACGCTCCTCTTCGTCTTTGCGGCGGCGCTCTTTTTCGGCCAAGCTGGGGATGTCGGGTCCAGCACTAGTGATTTGCCTCCGTCCTCCAAACGAGATGCCCAGGTTTCCCTGACTGGCGCCGCCCATGTAGCCGTACTGCGCAATATTCCAGGCTGGCGAAGTGGCGCCCTCGTGTTCCTTCTTGCTCCAGCTGCTTACGTGACTCGGAGATCCCCCATTCGATGGCGTCTTGGTGTGGCCCTTTGTCGGGCTCCGCCGGCCGGAGGCAGAGTCGCCGGTGCGGAGGGGCAAAGCCGGCCTCGAGCCACCGTAAGCGGACGAGGAGTTGCTGGCAAAGGACGCTCCCCTATTGCGAAGTCCCGTCGGCGTTACGGGGCCGGTCCCTTGAGGGCTCATGGCTCCGGCTCGAGTCCTCGGTCCTATCGCCGTGGGGAATCTACTCGGGTTGGCGGCATGGGCCGCTCTGCTGAACGCGCCGAGGCACTGTAGCACCTGCGCCGGATCCTTCTGCTCGAACAGGTCGACGGTGAGGAACGTGTCGTGCTGTTGCAGGTTGAGGGGCGGGGCCTGGCACGCGCGGAGGAAGTGCGAGATGTTCTCCATCTGCACAAAGGGCATCGCGGACTGCTTGAACTTGACGCCGGGCGGGGGGACAGCGAGGTTGACCAGCCTAGATGACGGAAGATGTCAGTAGCCGCGCCGCGCGACCCAATGACGCCGGTGCGGTCACTTACTTGCAGAGGGCAACGCCATCCTTCAGGCCCTCGAGGAGATCCGACGACGGCAGCTTCGCGCCGAGTATCTCCTCGATCCACGTCCGGACCTCGTTGGCCGCCGCGGGCGTGTACTTGTCGAGGCGCATCTGGCGCAAGTCCTTGTCGAGGGACGCGACCGATGCCATGTTGACTGCTGGCCTTCGTCTCTATCCTGCGATTCGGGCGATGGTGGAGCAACAAAGGAACTAAAAGACTCGTCGCCAAGTCGGTAGGCACTCGTAGGGCAGAGGGTTCGCCTTGCGCTGCGCAATGTGTTTGTGGTGTCGTCACCGTCGCGCCAGTTCGGGAAGCGAGGCGGCGCGGTCGGAATGCTGTCGTAGGGGGCGATCAGGGGCTTGGTATTTGGCACATAGCAGACCAAAACAGGGTCTTGACGGGCGTCGAGGGACCTGGTCCGGGAGGATAGTCGCATAGGTCGCTCGGGATGATAGGGAGAAGAAAAGGGTATGATTAGGCTCGGGTTCGTGTCGAGGCCTGTTGTTCAGTGATAATACATCGCCGATCAGTAAGCAGCGCGGCGGGGCGCTCCTTGTTGATTCCCAGGTGCCTCCTGCCGCATCATCAGCGACGTGGGCCGGCGACGACTCTCACCTCCACGCGGTGCTGGCTGGGAACCTGCGAATGCCTTTGCGTCGGGGCATTTGCAGAGCTAAGAAGAGTCACTACC
>JALHCA010000237.1:0-26045 GCA_024340505.1 Tolypocladium nubicola
GCTTACCCCAGACCCCCCCCCCCCAGGCCAGCTCGAGATCGCCCGCGAGAACAAGCGCCAGATCGGCATCCCCTCGGCCTCGCTCCTCATCTTCAACCGCATCATCGGCACCGGCATCTTCGCCACCCCCGGCACCATCCTCGCCCTCTCCGGCTCCGTCGGCCTCAGCCTCTTCATCTGGCTCGCCGGCATGCTCATCGCCGCCGCCGGCACCGCCGTCTACATGGAGTTCGGCACCGGCCTCCCCCGCAACGGCGGCGAGAAGAACTACCTCGAGTTCGTCTACCGCAGGCCAAAGTTCCTCACCACCTGCCTCTACACCGGCTACATCATCCTGCTCGGCTGGGCCGCCGGCAACTCGGTCATCTTCGGCGAGTACATCCTCAACGCCGCAAAGGTCGAGGTGACGCGCTGGAACCAGCGCGGCATCGCCCTCGCCTGCCTGACCACGGCCTTTGTCATCCACGGCACCGCCCTCAAGTGGGGCATCCGCCTGCAGAACCTCCTCGGCGTCATCAAGATCCTCGTCCTCGTCGTCATCGTCATCGCGCCGCTCGTCAACCTCAGCAAGGTCCGCGAGGTCAACAACTTCGCCCGCCCCTTCGAGGGCACCACCGGCAGCGCCTACGGCGTCGTCACCGCCCTCTACAGCGTCATCTGGAGCTTCGTCGGCTACAGCAACGCCAACTACGCCCTCAGCGAGACCAAGAACCCGACCCGCACCCTCAAGTTCGCCGCGCCCCTGGCTCTCGGCACCGTCTCCGTGCTCTACATGCTGGCCAACGTCGCCTACTTCGCCGGCGTGTCCAAGGAGGAGATCCTCGAGGCCAAGCGCCTGGTGGCGGCGTCGCTCTTCCGCAACATGTTTGGCGAGTCGGCCGAGCGCGCCCTGTCCGTCTTCGTCGCCCTCTCGGCCTTTGGCAACGTCCTCAGCGTCATCTTCTCCCAGGGCCGCCTGGTGCAGGAGCTCGGCCGCGAGGGCGTCCTCCCCTTCTCGCGCTTCTGGGCGAGCAACCGCCCCTTCAACGCGCCCCTGGCCGGCCTGTTCGAGCACTGGCTCATCACCGTCATAACCATCCTCGCGCCCCCCGCCGGTGACGCGTACAACTTCATCCTCAAGTAGGTCCCGTCTGCTCCCGCGCCGTCGGAAACGTCTAACGTGCCTAGCCTTATCTCGTACCCCCTCGCCATCATCAACGTCTTCGTCGCCGGCGCCCTCATCCACCTCTACCGCAACCGCGAGACCTTCGACTGGCACCCGCCGCTCAAGGCCACCTTGCCCGTCGCCGTCTTCTTTCTGCTCAGCAACATCTACCTCGTCGTCGCGCCGTTCGTGCCGCCCGAGGAGGGCCAGAGCGTCTACGACGACCTGCCGTACTGGATCCACTGCGTCGTCGGCTTCGGCGTCATCGCCGCCGGCGGCGTGTACTGGCTGATCTGGGCCGTCATCCTGCCCAAGGTCGGGCACTACGAGCTGGTGCAGGAGACCGTCGTTGACGACATTGACGGCTGGGACAGGAATGTGTTTTACAAGCGGCCGCTGGGGTCCAAGGATGGCGATCATCGCCACTCACAGTAGCATAGCGAATGAATTGTTTCATGTTCACCTGTTCCGTCCCTCGGCGACGCCGACACAAAATGACCACGCCGCGCTCGTCGTAGATTGTAACGCTGGTGACTTTGCAGCATCTCGTGTCTTGCAGGTGTCTGCTCCGCGAGGCATTGGCTCAAGTAAATGCAGCACTCCGTATACACATCTTACACCCTCACCCCGCAGCTTGACTCAGTCACTCTGCTCGACCCGTCCCTCGCTCTGCGCGATGCCCTTGCGCTGTCTCTCCTTTGCGGCGTTCACACGCCTGTTGTTCCCCTTTGCCTGCAATCGATGCGTTGGCATGACACTCAAGATGTAAGGGGTCGTCACGCGGGGAGGCTTACTCGGAACTCCTTGCGCGGGCAGTTGACGATGCGCAGCTTCCACCCGTCTCCCGCAGTGAGCAGCGACTTGACCAGCTGCTTGGAGTGCTGAGATGCGTGTCAGCACACGGCCCAGACTGAGACGCGGGCAGGCGGTGGCGGCTCACCTTCAACGCGAAGCAGATGGCGTCTATGCGGCTCTGGAACGAACGGTATGGCTCCTAGCCACCGTCCGCCTCACACCAGCACGACAGCTGTGTTAATCCCTGCTGGGACTGAACTGCAGCTTGCTGGAGCAACGTCAGCTTTGTCGTGGCTCACTCGGATTGGACGTACCACAATGCCCCACGAGACCCATTCGACGGTTTGGTCGCTCGGAATCTGGCCCAGGATCAACCTCTGTTGCACGTCCATCGACGGAAGCAGCTTTTTGAGTTCTTCGGGGCTCGGTCGAAAGCCGTCCAGGCCAGGTGTCGCTGCTTTCTTGCCGCTGTCGTCGCCGCCACCCTTGCCGCCATCCTCGGCCCACATCGCCGCCACCTGAGCCTTTTCCTCGCGGCTCAGGGCGCTCTTCCACTCCTGGATGTAGCTCCAGTCGACGATGGCCTCGATCACCTGCTTCACCACCGCCACTGTCTCTTCATCCGTGCCCGGAAACGTCTCGTCCTCGATCGGCGTCGTGCATTCCTTCAGTGGCTTGCGGTAGAGGTCCTGCAGCCGTTCCAGGGCCTCGTTTGCCTCCTTGGCGCTGGCAAACAGGCCAGGAAACCTTCTGGTGGGACTCTTCTGATGGGCTTCGGTCAAGTCCGCCATGCGGGGGCTCAGCTGTTGCGCCAGGGGGGCTGGTTTGAGGTAACGCTGGCTCTTGGAGTTGAAGTCCAGAATCTCTTGCTCACAGGACTGGCTGCCTGCGTCATCTGCGGCGAAAGGGCTGTCGTCGCTGCTTGGCTCTCGTTCCGAGAGACTGCAGTCGTTTGCTGACGTTCGTCTTGAGGTGGCTTCCTGGGGTTCGGCGCCGGTCACGTAGGCATGGGACTGTGGCGGCGTCTGTCTCTGCCACTGGTTCGTATGTCCAGCTTCGTTCATTGGATGGTCCTGAGTCTGGTCAAAGTCATGGCTCCATCGTCCGCCAGTTTGCATGTTTGTCAAGGCCGGGTCGTGGACGTCTCTGGGCCACAAGACTTCGTCAGTGACACGCAGCGAACAGACACAGCCGGGCAGCCGAGGCTCAGGCGATCTTACCCAGCAGTTGGCCGGCCATAGAGGCGTAGAGGCTCGAGGCCTTGCTCAGAGGCCGACGAGTGATTGCTCTGGGGATACCATGCAAAATACATGCCCCAGTCCGCGAGTGACACGTCTTCCATCGGGTCCTGCGGAGCAAGGTCAGGCAACCCCATGCCGCTGAAGCCGTAGCTTTCGTCATCTTGGTTATCCATCGCGACGGATGGTGAATTCACTTGGGCTGTAGCACGCAGGCCGAAGATGGAAGAGTTGGGTTGTGCGTCCGGGGCTGTGAATCTCGGAGGGGCTCGCGTGGCCCGCAAGATAGGGGCTAGGCAACCAGGCTGTGAAAACGTCGCAGGCTCTCAAACGATTATAACACGGCTGCTTTGTCCGAGAGCAGAGGAACAGTCGAGCACGAACAAACGGCCACGTGCGATACTCTGGCAGCTGCCCGTTTGCAGCCAAGCCGTCTGCAGCAAAAGGCCTGCCTAGACCGTCCTTGCATGTGACATGGTGCGGAATCCAGAGGCTGAGGCGCGACGTGAGCTAAGAGACCGTACATGGTGCTTGGAGCAAAGTCCAGGATCGGTTGGTGAGTCGGTCCAGGGTTTATGAGCTGCTCAGGCTGCCTCGTGGTTCAGCATCTCGTGCGGCCTTCGATTTACGAGCACTCCAGCACCAAGCCCAACGTCGTCTTTATCTGTCTCTCCGGGCGTCGACTGACTTCAGTGTGCCTTCTGCGCAGGGTCCCAGCCGTTAAGCTGTTTACCCTTCAGGGCAGAGGCATCGGGCACGAGCTCCCCCACGATCCCCCAGTGAATCTGGATGCAACGGCCTGCGGGCCACGTTTGCGCAAGGCAAAGCCTGCCTTGCCCGTGCGTTTTATCGCGTGGCGGCATGCTGCGTCTGTGCGGCCGACATCCGAACGTTTCGCTGCCACGACTGGGCGGTTTGGCATGCTCAGCTCGATGTCGAAAGCCAAACTGTGGCTTGGCTGACGACCACACTTGGACAAGCGTCGGGCAATTCGAGTCGGCTCCGGTTTTCATGTCCGAGCGCCGAGTTGCTCCAAACTACCCGTCTGCCCATCGATGGCTGAGAGTTTCCAGCGTCGCTTCAACTCCCTCTGACCATAGATGACGCGACGCTGGCGGGATCCTTCTGCTCGCGTCGCAGCGAACGATACGTAACAGCTCGGCGCTCGCCCGTCCCGGATGCTGGCAAATGGAGCTCCGTGGAGTCTGGACCGGTTCCGGTGAGCGGATCCGTGATGCGAGGCCAGGGGCACGCCACGCGGGGGCGGCTAGAACTTTAGAGCAGCTGATCGCCCGTGTCAGCGCGTAGGAGCTGCAGAATGGCATCCAGCCAGAAGGCGGAGAGATGCGCCAGGCGTGGGCGGACTCGTACCTTGCAATGCCCCTCTGGATGCCTTGGTCGAAGGCTTGAGCCGACGCCCGAGGACGGGTGGCGGCCTGAGGCGTCCAGTCGTCGTGCCGACGGACGCCTGGATTCGCGCCTAGAAGGCACCCCACGCGGGGTCCCAGCGCCTCCTGCGGACCCCTGCAGACGCTATTATATCTTGGCGAGTAGGCTCCAGACGCGGGCTCCGATGCCCCACGGATCGACTCCTTCAGGAACTGTATAAGACGAGCCGCCGACCTCGATCGTCCGAGGCCTGCTTGCTGGCACCGCATCTGCAGCGGCCACGTTCCCGAGCGCCACGCCGCCAATTGGTTTTGCCAGTTTTCTCTTCCTGGAAACCCCCTCTGGCACCGACACTCGACGCATCATGACCGTCACGGGCGAAAAGCCGGGCGGCTCGCTCAACGACAGCGAGGGACAGGTGCAGGTGGCTGCCGTCCCCGTCTGCCCGCCGCACACGACGGAGCGCAAGCTCGTCACGCGGATCGACCTGCGCGTCGTGCCCTTTCTCTGCGTCATGTACCTGCTGGCCTTTCTCGGTGAGTGACGAGCCTCGCCCGCGGGCCGCTCCCGCTGACGGCCCAGACCGCGTCAACATCTCCAACGCCGACCTCTTCGGCCTCTCCAAGGACCTCGGCCTCGGCGACGACGGCACCAAGTTCAACACGGCCCTCGTCATCTTCTTCGTGCCCTACTGCCTCTTCGAGATCCCCTCCAACGTGCTGCTCAAGAAGTTCCGCCCCCACGTCTGGCTCTCGGTCAACATGTTCCTCTTCGGCTTCACCACCATGATGCAGGGCCTCGTCCAGAACTACAGCGGCCTGCTCGCCTGCCGCTTCTTCCTCGGCCTCTTCGAGACGGGCATGTTCCCGGGCGCCTCCTACCTCATCGGCATGTGGTACCGCCGCCACGAGGCCCAGAAGCGCTACTCCTTCTTCTTCAACAGCGCGACGCTCGCCGGCGCCTTCGGCGGGCTGCTGGCCGCGGCCATCGGCAAGATGAGCGGCCTGCGCGGCTACAGCGGCTGGCGCTGGATCTTCCTCATCGAGGGCGGCATCACCGTCTTTGTCAGCTTCTTCTTCTTCTTCCTGCTGCCCGACTTCCCCGAGGAGTCGGCGTGGCTGTCCGCGGACGAAAAGGAGTACGTCGCCGCGCGCCTCCGCCTCGACCAGGGCGCGTCGGCGCGCGACCGCAAGATCACCCTCGCCGACGTGGGCAACGTCTTCAAGGACTTCAAGGTCATCGTCGGCGGCTTCATGTACCTCGGCCTCATCGTCCCCGCGTACGGCTACGCCTACTTTTCGCCCTTTATCATCAAGGGCTACGGCTACAGCCCGATCCAGACGCAGCTGCACAGCGTCCCGCCCTGGGCCGTCGCGTTTGCCTTTTCCATGACGGTTGCCTTCTTCTCCGACAGGGTCCAGCATCGCTTCGCCTTTGCCATCTTCGCCACCCTCGTCGCCATCACGGGCTTCGCCATTGTCATCTCCGTGGACGACAACCAGCCGCTCCAGTACGCCGCCCTGTTCCTCATCGCCATGGGCGCCTACACGGCCATGCCCATCATCGTGTGCTGGTTCAACATGAACCTCGGCGGCCACCACCGGCGAGCGGTCGGCAGCGCCTGGCAGGTCGGCTTCGGCAACCTGGGCGGCATCATCGCCGTGTACATTTACCAGAAAAGGGACGGGCCGAGGTTCATCCCCGGCCTCAGCGTCTCCTTGGGCTTCACGGTCCTGTCCATCGTGGCGTGCTTCGTCTACGGCTTTGCCTGCTGGAAGGCCAACAGGGACCGCAACAGGGGGAGCGCGGCGGAGCGAGAGCTGACCGAGGAAGAAAAGACTGCGCTGGGCGACATGTCCCCCGACTACCGCTATCTGCTGTAGCGCCTTAGGATACTGAGCAGCGGCACGTCTGCGGGCTCGTCATTCAGGATACCAGATCTATAAAATACAATTGATGTGACCTTGCCATGGCGGCCGCGCTGTGTCGTTGCCAAGAATGCGAGCTGCTGGGATGAGGTCGAGTCCAGTGCTCTAGATCTGATTGGTGGTAGCTTGCGATGCGTCGTCAACCGCTGGAATTTTACTGGTTTGCGGGCTGGCTGCCGCGGCGATGGCATCATGTGCACCAGCATCGAGATGGCATCGTTTGGAACATCTGCAATTTGCGCGTGCGCGAAAGTAGCATCGTCGTGAGCGTGCAGCGTTTGACCCCAAATGTTAAATGCAAAGCGCAGTCGGGAGCTGGATTGCGGCGGTAGGTCAGCGCTGCTTGCTTCGAGATGGAAGCTGCTGGTTTGCGGGATACGGTACATACTTCTGTGACACCGACCCGAGTAGGAAATCCGACGTGCACCGGACGTGCACCGGGCTTCCGGCTTCATGTAGAACGATAAGAGACTTCTCCACATCATTGAGAACCTTGGACAGAGTGCCCGAGTGGTTTAAGGGGCTTGACTTGAACGGGAAAAGCATGCTTTTCCGCATTAGATATCAAGTAGTTTCGACTGCGCAGGTTCGAATCCTGTCTCTGTCGTTTTTTTGCCATGTCGATCTTCAGGGAAGTGACTTTTTTTATCCATGCGCGCATGCTGGTCCTTTTATTTGCGTTTCAGCGTCTTGCAGTGCCAGTAGCTGCTCGCAGCGCCATGTGAAGCGGACCTCCCGGCCACCGAGGGACGCCAGTCGAGCATGGATAATCGAGCATTGTTCAGGTTCGAGCGGGTAGAATACTAGGCAGCCGGCATGCCGGAACCGCCCATGCGCACCATTGATGGATGGTCTGCACGTTCCCGAGCCACGAAATGAGTCGAGTCTGGCGTCTCTGTTCCTTTCTTCTTGCCGACATCAGATTGGTCAGTCGATCCACGTTCCCGTGAGAGGCCGCCGGAGCCCATCCCGATGGCCGCACTTCCTCCGCTGCCGTGTAGATATGCAACGACGGGAGTTGAGGAGATAAGCCACGCTCCTCCTGTGGCCGGACGCCTCAGCCATTGCATTCCGGGCACGTCGAGCGTCTTTGTGTCTGGCGGGTTGCCCCGTTAGGCGGGTGGCGTGCGTTGATGGCGCAATACAATCCCCTGGACATGGCTGAGACCAACGGAAAATACACACACCCAACGGCTCCGTGGGAACGTGCACGATTTTGAAAGGCCTCGTTTCTGGGCCCCTGGCGGGCGAGGGGCAGGGCCCATGCATAACACCGGCAGCAATCTGGCCAGGCGGCCGCCCACTTCTGAGGGCTTCTCTGGCTCGCGGGAGATTTGGGCAAAAGAGGAAGACGGCGAGGCCGGTGAGGGAAGTAAACGCCCCCCCGTGTACCCGACCGCGGGAGATGCACCCAGCGGTCTGCCCTGCTCTGCCGCGGCGACCTGGAAGTATGCTCCCATCAGAGCCAACACTCGGCGACTGATGTCTTCTAGGTCAAACTACCCGGGTGGCTCTCGGGATCTTGGCCATTGTCATGTGCGCAGGCCGTCGACACAAAGCCACGACTGCACCTGTGCCCGGGTGTCCTAGCGTTCGCGGGACGAGCGGCCCGAGCTCCCGGGTAGTCCGTTCTACCCTCTTCGAACTGCGCTCCTTGATCCGTGCCCCTTCTTGCGATTCTGCGATAATCTCACCGAGGCTCGAAGGGCTTCTTGGACGGCGTGGCATCTGCCTGTCCTGGGGACTTGGCCCGCCTACGTCACGATGACCATGCACGCTTTACGCTCCTTCCAGGACTCCCGAGATGGCACCCGAGAGGGAATGCAAAGCTGAAAATACCTCAATATCCAGTTAATCATACATATTAAGTCCGTACCCAATCCAGCGCTAGAGTACAAAGAGAATAAAGGAGACACGAGGGTCTGGAAGACAAGAAAGAAATGAAACCCAGGTCCACCATACTCCGAGCACGCCGTGATACAGCCTCGCCAACACACGCCGCAGCACACCCTGCAGCACACCCTAAAAGGCAAACCCCTGCTCCAGCAGCTTGTCCACGTCGCCGCCCGCCGCGGCCACGGCCTTGAGGGCCGCCTCGCTTAGCCGCCGGCGCCGGTCCTGGGCCTCCTTCTCGCGCCGGGCTTTCGTCTTGGAGCTGCCGCTGGGGGCGACGCCCGTCATGAGGAGCGAGCCGTCGTGGGGCGTGAAGTTGACGAAGCCAATGTCGCTGGCGCCCATGTCGGCGCTCATGGACCCGGCGGCGCTGGTGTCGCGCGACCGGCGCTTGCGCACGCTGCACGGCGTGCCGGGCATGCTCCCCGGGAGGCGGCCCGAGGAGCTCCGCGCCGAGGACACGGAGGCGCCGGAGCTGTGCCGCGAGCGGGGCACGGAGCCCTGCTGCTGCTGCTGGCCGGGGGTGGGCGACGCCGAGGGGGCGCGCTGCTTGCGCATGGGCGAGCAGGACAGGTGGCGGGCGCCCGAGGACTTGGCGCGCGGCGGGCGGTGCGGGCGGTCCGAGGCCGGGGCCATGGGCGGGGCCGGCGGCGGCGGCGGGAGGTACGTCTGCGCGTTGACGGCGAGGTCGTTGACGACGGTGGGCTGCGGCGGGCGCGGTTGCGGCATGTGGATCATGAGGCCGGCGGCGCTCGTGTCCGGCATGGGCGCGTACTCGTAGGGCATCCCCGAGTGCTGCGCGTGGCTGGCCAGGTTGCGGTGGTGGTTGGCAAACTCGCCGTTGCCGTTGGCGTGCGGCCCGTGGGCGAGCATGCCGAGCTCCCACCAGCCCTGGTCCTGGCCCGTGGCGATGTACTCGCCGCCGGCGCCGGTCCAGTGGTCGGGCGGCACCATCTGCTGCTGCTGCTGCTGCTGTTGCCGGGAGCCCGTGGGCACGTGGACGGGGTCCGTGGGGTACGGGCCGGGCTCGCTCTTGACGCCGGGGGATTCGAGGGGCGTGTCGATGCCAGCCTGGCCGTAGTACTGCATGGACGAGGTGGCTGGCGGCGGCGGCGGCGGCGGCGGGTGGCCCTCGTTGAAGGGGTCATCGCAGAAGCCGTGGATGAACTGGGCGCTTCCCGGCTGAGCCGGGGGCGACCGGGGCAGGTTCCCCTGCGTGACGGCCCGCGTGCGGCCGCGGCGTTGCTTTGGGGGCTTGAGGGACTGGTGCTGCGGTTCAAAGGTCGGCGAGCCGGGCCTGTCCTGGCCGGGCAGCGGCTTCCGCGTCCTGCGCAGGGCGGTGGCCTTGCGGATGGTCGAGGAGAGGGCCTCGACGAACTTGTTGGGCTTGCGGGCGCCGGTGTTGGGGGGCGTGGGCGACGACGGGTGCGAGGCCGAGGCCGGGGCGGCGTTCTTGCGCGGCGAGTGCAGCGAGATGCCCTCGAGGCGCGTCAGGTCCGTCTCGGACATGGAGCCGCGGCCGAGGTACTCGAACTGCTGGGGGGCGTGCGGGCCGGCGGCGAGGGCCAGGTCCTTGGGGTCGATCTCGTGGCTGGCGGCCGAGGCGGCGGGCCCGTTGTGGGAGCTGTTGGAGAAGAGGTCGAACTCGTCGGCCGTGGACACGCCCGACGAGCCGGTGCTCTCGGCGACGCGGTGCTGGCCGTCGACGAGGAAGATGGAGTCGGCGGCGGCGGCCATGGTCGTGGCGACGTGGAAGCCGTCGGCGGCGGACGCGGCGGCGGCGGCGGCGTTGCCCTCGGCGTCGAAGTCGACGAACTGGCCGAAGAAGTCGGCCTGCACGTCGCCGGGGCCGCCGGCGGCGCCCTCGACGTCCTGCCAGTAGAAGCTGCCGCTGCCGTCCCTGTTGGCGTCGGCGGCGGCGGCGGCGGCGGCGTCGCCCCGGTAGGCCATGGTCCAGAAGGCCATGCCGGTGGGCGGTGGTGGTGTCGACGGTGGGTGGTGGTGGTGTCGCGAGTGGTGGTGTCGGTGGGTGGTGTCGGTTCGGGGTCGTCGCGAGTAAACAATCGGGGGCCTCGCCAGCGACCAGCGACCAGAGCAACACGACGAGGCGGACCGTTGCGAGGTGGACGGAGAGGCGATGGATAAGAGTGGTGAGGAGAGGGCAAAAGTATCAACTCCACAACTACCCGCGAGTGTCGTCGTCGGCAGCACAGAGCAGAATGCGGGAGGCAGCAGCAGCAGCACCTTGGCCTCGGGCATATAACAGCGGCCCCGGGCAACGACCTTGGGGCCATGGGGATAATACATGGCAACGGGCACGGCAACCAATGCGCCGTGTTATTTCGCCCAAGGGCATGGGCCGAGGAATGCACGGCGTTATGTCGACGCATTCCATCGACGAGCAGCCCCGATCTGCCCGTCGGCCTGGCGTCTGCCACCCGCGCCCCACCGCGGGGGCCATGATTGCCTCCCCTCCCGCGCGCCGTCAGATGAGGATAAAACACAAGTCGCCCCTCGTGCTCGCCGGCGAGGCGCAGGCAGGCCCGTCCGTCTGTTCCTGGCGCTGGCGCGGCGAGGGCGAGGGTGGGCGAGGGTGGGTGGTGTGGACTGGGCGCTCGAACTGGGCCGAACTCTATGCCAGGCCCAACCGCGGCGTTGGCCCGAGGGGGCAGAGGGAGCAGAGGGAGCAGCTCCCACCTCGCGGGCGGCGCGTGGGCCCGGCGGCGAGCCCTGCGTGCCGGGACACGAGACGCCGCGAAAATAGCATGAAACGAGCCATCGGTGGTGGAGCCGACGCCGTCGTCGAGGCCGTCGCCGTGCGGGCTGCGTCGTTGCGTGGAGCGGCGTCGTCGTCGTTGCTCGGCGCACCAACAGGCGCGTTCGCTTCCGCCCCCTCGGTTGGGCGTACGAGTACGATAAGTACGGTACGCAACAGGCAAGGCCCTTGCCCCTGGCCCCTGGCTGGCCCCTGGCCGATGACGACGACGACGGCGCCGCAGCACCCCGTGCCTGGCTGGGGCGCCTCTGCCGGGGCTCTGCTGTGCGACCCGAGCCGGGGCGGCTGGCTGACGGACTGACGGGAGGGAAGGTGAAGAAGATGGCGCGCTGCGTCAACGCGGCTGTCGGCTCTGGCGCCCTCGCGGCCCCACGCCTTGCCGCCTGGATCCGCGTGTTTCAGCGACGAATGTCCATTGCCAAGTCAACGCCCGAGCAATGCAGCGGTGCGCGTGGCCGAGGGAGAGGCCGTCGCGGGAGGGACGTGGCGCAGGTTGGCGGCCGCCACTGGCGTCGCTAAGCGAGCCGGGACGGGACGGCGAGTTTCTGTCCGTCTGTCATATCCGCGTCGGCACCCTCGTCGGCTACCCTACACCACACTACACGTCACTCGGGGCCCGTGATGCGACGCCCAGCCCGAACAGCCGCCATGACATCAGCCAGACGCTCTGCAGCGCGATCCTTCGCGCAGTCCGCAGTGGTCCGGCTATCCTTGGCCTGCCATTCTTCGGGGCGGCCAACAGCACGGCCGGGGGCCAATCGGCTTGCCGCAGGCCCGTTTAAGCAGTCCCCAACCCGCACTCTGGTCCCGAGATATCAGACGAGGCTAGCCTGCGAGCACGCCGTCCCTCCTCACCCATGTCGAACCGCGCCAGCCGCGTGTGTGTCTCCCGGCCGAGGGCCGTTCCTGTCGCTGCATAATCCCTGGGTCGGCCGACGCATCAAATCCCTCAGGCGCTATCACACCCGGGACCACCAACGCGAATATGACAGCCAGAGGGATGGCGCCGGATGACAGACGCCAGCAGGATCACGAGGCCCTACGCCACCCTCTCCCGGAGACTCCCCTCCCCCACGGCCGCGGCCAACAACGGCACAGCGACGGTCCGTGGCCGGCCAAGGCGCAGCCTCGCGGTGGGCGTGCATGGGGTGGGCAGGCGCAGATGCACGCAAGAGACGCAGGCTGCAAGGCACAGCGCCCCGAAACGGACCGCCGAGGTGTCCTCGCGTGGATCAGCCAAGGGGCCGCCGCGCCTGGCATGATGCATTCGGCTCGTGGGAACGCGGACCCCCGTCGCACGGCGACCGGACCTGCATGATGCGACATGGGGGCGCGAACCGCTGCGAGCTCCGACGCAACGGGACTCCGGCGACATGGATGCGCAGGAAACATCACCAACGTCGAGCATGGATGGTGAGGAACATCGCCAGCGTCGAGCATGGATGGTGAGGAACATCGCCAACGTCGAGCATGGATGGTGAGGAACATCGCCAACGGCGGATCCATCCCTTCGCGGACACTTGGGGGCAACACTTCACATGACCGCCATGGCCGCTGTTCCCGGAGTAGTCGGTTTGACATGGGCAAACGCCCGTCGGCTGACTGCCTCTTGGCATTTGTTTGCCAACTTGTGGCGACCCTCGGGCCGGGCTAGATACAACTGACAGACGGCATCGAGGCTCCGGCGTCGCTCCTCTGCAGAGCCGTCATCGCCTTCTCGAGGCCGTCATGGCCTCGACGACGCCGGATCGTGCATGTGACGGATCTCGTTTCACCCCTCGTCCCCACCGCATCGTACCAGTCCCGGCCGTCACCCAAATGAAACAGTGTGCCAATGGGAACCTCCTGCGGCCACGGCCAGACCAGGCCGCCTCCGCCCTTGTTGCGACCTACGCAACGTGCAGTAATCTCAAACGCCGGGTATATAGTGGTTCGTGTCTCGAGACCTCGAGTCTTCCGAAATGGCAATCACGTCGTGCGCTCGGTGAATGTGCCGAGTCGCTCAACGCATAAAGAAAACGCTAGTGTTCGTCACCTCCGGTCGCGGCAGCTTCCGTCCCGTGCTGTGCCGTCGCATCAGACGACGTCCGTTTAGAAACGGACGCAAGCAGCCGTCCAAGGCCTGGGATCTCCGGCGGTTCACGCGTCGATGAGCTGCAGGTGTCGAGGCCGACGTCGGTGAGGGTCGACGAAGCCCTCAAATTCGTCTCCGTCTTCCCCTGTCGTCTCCGTCGCATCCGTGGATTCTTCTGCACGACGACGGAGCACTGCATCGCCGCCTCGGCTGACGTCCGGAACCGCAGGCGGCCATTTATGGGCAGTTCGTCCATCAGCATGCCGGCATCTCCGAGCCAGGCCATGTCGTCGGCTCCCTCACAATATCCCTCATCCGGCTGGGGGTCCAGGCACGCCGAAGCACCCACCGGGTCGACGGCGACGGGCAACTGGTTGCGCCAATGGGGGAGTGGCTCCGTCGTGGTGTCTTGGGAAAGCCGAGTAGTCGAGGGCATTTCAGGCTGGGGATTCGCGTCTTGGTCGTAGAGCGGTGGACCGCGGCGTGTATACTTGCGTCGCATTGGCATCAACCTGCCGTTGTGAATTATCGCTCCCGCGTCTTCTACCTCTCCTGGGCCGGCCTCGTGGGGTAAGTGCCAAAGGGCAGGCAAGGGCCCTGTCGTGGGAGCTTGTGCATGCCGAGTAGTCGGCGAGGGCTGCTCTGGTTGAGCCCGGGCGTCTTCGGACGGGCGCCGGGGGCGAGCGGCCGGCCGGCCACGGCGTGTCCACTTTCGTCGCATCCGCATCATCTCGAAGTTGTGAGGCATCGGCGGCAGTGGCACTTCCTTGGCCTCCACCTCGTCCGGGTCGACGTCCATGATCATGTCGCCCTGCTCCCGCACCAGTTCCTGCATCCTTTCCTGCATCCTTTCCTGCATCCTGTCCTGCATTCTGTCCTGCATCCTGTCCTGCATCCTTTCCTGCATCCTGTCCTGCATCCTGTCGTGGTGCGACGAAAAGGCCCTCCAGTCGGACGGTTCCTGGCCGGAAAATCCATATGCGTCCGAAGAGAGCCTGTCCATGCCCCAGACAAGCTGGTTCACGCTCACCCCGTGGGGTTTAGTCGCCGTTCGAGGGCCAGGCTGCGGAACCCCTCGCTCTCCTTCGAGGCTCGGCCGCAGTAGAGTGTGCTTTGTCGCCTTCCTGATATTCGGGGCGCGGGCTCGGCGGTCGCGGGCTCGGATGCGCGTGAACTCAAAGGCTACCGGGGGCACCGGCGGCGGGAGCTGACAGACGGGCTGCGCGGCAAACGACGCCGCCTCGCAGGGCCTCGATGGACCTGGGTCCTCCATCACGAGCTTGCATGAGTCCCTGCTCCTGCGGTTTGCCGTGTCAGGGCCGACAGCGGGCGCCGCGTCGAGGGCCCATGGGTTCGCTGCCGTCGATCGAGAACCGATCCGGTGCTGGTGACGAGGCGATGCGGGAGGCGCTTCTCGGGTTTGGTGATGTCGCGGCGATGAGGTGGGTGGGGATGCGAGTTGGGGGCAGCCTCGGAAGAGAAGACGGAGTGGCCAGGGTCGGTCTGGGTGGGCGAGCAGCCAAGTATTATGAAGGCATCCACGCACTAGCCTCGAAAGCGCTGGTGGTTGACGCCGCCTACAAGTGGCACTGCTAGCGCTGGAGCTGAGAAGCAGCGGCCGTCCCCAGACTGCCAGTGCTGGCTCCTGGTTTGGTACCGACGAGCTGGGCGGCCGCGAGTGATCTCGCCCGTGGTCCCCCGCTGGCCCTCGCACCCTGCATCTGTCGTGTCGCCCGCAGCGCGGACTGGGGGCAGGCGTTGGCCAGAGACGGCGGCGAGAGACACGCAGAGACGGCCGGGCACAGGGCACCGAGCAGGCGGGAGAAACGGGGCGTCAGGCGCTGGGCTGGCGGTGTTGATGCACGCCACGAGGGAGTCTGGGACATGCGACCTCGATGCAGACGGGCTGACATTCCACGTCCACGTCCGTCACCACGCGCCGTGACTGAAGCAGATGGGAGGAATTAGGAACCCGGCCCGTGAGCCGCCATGACGTTACACCACGCTCGACCTGCCTCGCACATGGCCAGACGTCGTTCCTCTGCCCGTCTCCGAATCCATCCAATGCTCCGAAACAGCGGGCCATCAATCTGATCGGACAGGGGCCAGACGACGCCGGGGCTGGCCCGTGCTGTACCCGCAACCTCACAATACCCGTCTAGCGGCGTCGACGCGGGCTGTTGCGGGTATCTCGCCGGTCTTGGCTACCCGACGGGAGGGCCCTGTCAGTGGGCCTGGAGTCCTGGGACCCGCATCCTCGACTGCTTCTCCAGAGCCGCCCGCAGCGACGCCAGGACAGGTGCATGCAACTATTGCCTCTGCGTCCATCTCGACAAGGTCCGTCTCGACAAGTCCGTTGTTGCTGGGCTCGCGGCACGGCGTGGTCCCAGGGTAGAAGCAGCACATCTACTACTCCGTTCGCCTTGTCGTGTAGTGAGTGGTGAGGCGTTACCTCGTGCATCTCCTGTACCTAGGCAGGTATCAAGCGAGGCAATACGACCACAGGCCAAGATGACATCTGCCGACCCGTCTCCACGCTCGCGGTACCAGACGGCCAGGGTAGAAGGATTGACGTCCACGTCTCGACAGCCAGCCGTCCGTTGCGCCCGCTAGCGCGCAACCTCCTCAGCGGTTTAGTGCCCAGGCGAGGCGCCCCGCGGAGGCTAGCGAGCGCCTCCTCCGCGGATGCAGTAGTCTGGCCCTGTGCAGGCGTCCGTTGTGGTGTGTATTATTAGCAGGCTCTACCACGCTGCTTCAGAGATCACAGGATGCGCACTGCAGGGTCCAGTCCCCCGGGCACGGCCACTGACATGGGAGCCGGCGACATGTCAGCGTCGGCCGTACCGCCGCGTGGCGCCAGAGGCCCAGGCCAGCCAGGTGAGCCTTGCAGGTGGGTGTGGCACGGCTGGGTGAGCCAGTCATCTCCACTGTCCTTCCGCCGCGTGTTTGTTCTCCCTTAATAAATTGCATTTCGGGTATACTAGCTAAGAGTTCTGCCACTTGGATATCGCAATAAAATCAACCAACTCATCATGATATAGCTCGGGGAAAATATCCTCCGCATATTGTTTCCAGTCCTTGTTAGCAGTGCGCTGGAAGAATTTAACATACTCCCAGTATTCTGGATACCATCCGCTATCCTCCCAATCAATAAGTCCTTTGATTTTTCCGTCTTGAACTAAGATGTTTCTAGGCGTGAGATCGCAGTGGGAGAGAACAATGCGATGATTAGTTCGCAGTCGCCGAGAAAACGCTTCCCGCACGAGCGGAGGTATATCTTCGTAGAGGGCTGATATTAAAAATTCGTTAAAAGCCTTTTCGTTACTACACGGAGGGGAATGGTATGTGAAGTATAGCCTCGTATCCCGGATTTCGGTACCGTCACAAGCGCCGATGAGATTGGGGGGGGGGACCACAGATCTCATCTTTTCGACTATCTCCCGAAGCTGCCGGGCTATGTCTTTCCTCTGTTCGGTCGACATGTCGGGCCACAGCTTATCAAGAGGTTGTCCTTGGATATATTCCATACGTATGTGGCCTTGACCATCGGAAGTCACGTGCATATCGTGGACACATGGGACTGGGACTCCAGCGTGAGCAGCGACTCGGAGCGCCTCCGTCTCTCCTATAGCTATGCGTTTCCCAGACTTGACGACAGTATTGTCAGGATATAGGACAACTTTGCGATTGAACATCTTATGCAAAGTCACAGCGCCTATCCAATTAGCTGAGCAAAGGGGCTTATCTTGGAACACATTGTGCGAACCAACCTGGCTCAATCTCGTCTTCAGACTCAGATTCATCAGAGGACCTCGCTTGCCCCTTGGCTTTCCTCATTTCTCTGAGCTTGGTGGTGTAAAGGGACTCGCCCGGCTGTTTGCCACGCGAGCGTGACACAGCAGACGTCGCTGAGGTTGGGGTTTGTGAATTCTCCATTGCCTAGGCGATCGAAGTTGTGTGGCAAGAGAGTGAAAATCAAGGGCGAGCAAGCGAGCAAGTAGTTCCCCGCTTGGGATCGTTCGGGATGGATAATCGCATAATATGACAGTTAAAGGGATAGGTCCTGTCCGAGTAGTGACTGGATGATGCGATTCGCTCCCAAAACCAGTCCCCTGCTGGTGGACCAGTGCAACGCTCAGACGGTCGGTTCTGGGCACGTTCCTGCCACTGGGATTGTCCGAGTGAGGTGATCTGCCGCATGATGTATCGTCATCCAGACTTTAACACCACCGATCCACGCTGTGCACCCACAAAGACTGGAGTGTTGACTAGACCCCAAGCCAAACCAAAAGATCCCCGTCCAGCTCCGCGTCAGCCCTTGGTCAGCAGCTCCCGGCCGAGATCTCGGGGACAGCTGCTGCGCCGCTCTCATTGGGCCCCCGTGGTTCATGCACTCCAACTGTCCAGCGCCAGGGCACCAGTGAGGGGCATCTGGTTCGACCTTGCAGAAGCCGCCCGAGCGACATTCCATGCCCCATTCCATGCATCGGTGCAACACAACTCGAAGCAGGTTTGCGACAACCGGAGCTATTCCACCGTGCTGGTGCCAGCCTGTCGAGGCAAGCCAGGCCAGCATTGCTGCCCTAGCGTCATCGAGTCTCTGGCCGGGTTTAGGAGTCAGACATTGTGCAACCCGAGGGGCGGTGGCGCAGAGGTCAAACCGCCATATCGTACGCTCCCTGGCCCGCGTGGCACTCGTGCGCTTTCGAGTCTGCCTTGCAGAGCGTGTCAAGTACTTGGTGTTTCAGGCGTCGCTGGCAGCGAAGTGCAGCGAAGATCTGGCTGGTGACTGCCCTGCCACGTCGAGCAAGCATGCATGTAGGAAGCTTCACGGGTATTGCGGTTTGTCGACGGTCGATGCTTGGGCCGAGCGGCAGGCATCGAGGCGTGGCGTGGTCGCTGAATGCTGTCCAAGCCTCGGTTGCGAAGCGCAAAGCACGGTTTCTCGACAGTCCCAGCGATCAATCGCCTCGGGCTGTCTGCTCGAAATGGAAGAGTGGCGCCTTCAGGATGTACGCTCTGGCCAGTCAACGGGAGAGGCTCGTAGTTAAAATAGCAGTGTGGAGCCCATCCCGCACGTGCCGTGGCTGGCGGCAACGACGCCCAGTCACGGAAGAGAGGCGTCCTCGGGCACCTCGATGCTCATCTGCAGAGGACAGCCCAAGCCAATCGGCGCCGCGACTCCTCGCTCAGCCAGGGCTGTAAGCGCCTGCTCCACGACCGCCAATGGAAACGATGGACGGCCCGCCAACGGAGCCCCCGCTGAAGAAGCCAAGAAGCTTCCAATCCCAGCCCTGTCAAACGGTTGCCGCTGCGGGGGCGAGGTCTGTCTTGGCTGAGTGGTGTGTGCTGGCGTGATTATTCCGACCCCATTCCTGTCCTCGTCGCGATAGCATCTCGAGCGGCCATCGGCTTTGGAGCATTGAGTACGAAGTATACGAAGTACGAGGCTCTCCGTACGCCCCACGCTGTAATCGCCAGCTTCTTCGGGTCTGCTGATCGACACCAGACGGCGATCGGAGTTCGCCCCAGGCTTCGCACGCCGAGCTGGCTCTCAACCGCTGTGCCTTGTCGGTCGCAAAAGAAACTCTCCAAGCACAGCCTCGCGTGCCCGCATAGCCCCGAGCGAACATGTCTAGCCAGTTCTACCCCCGTGAGTCCTCAGCACCACGCGCCCGTCCGATGAGCTCCGAGACTGACAACCACCACAGCTCCGCCGGGCGCGGGCAGCCCAGGTCCGTCGAGACCTGGCGACGACTCCGACGGCGGCTGACAGCTTAGCAGGTGCCCAGCAATACCCGCCTCCTCCCCAGCAGCAGCATCATTATGCGCAGCAGCAGCAGTATCAGCAGCCTCCCCAGCATCAGTATGCTTCGCCGCCGACATCCCCCCCCGCGAGCCAGACCAATTTCTACGCTCCTCCGCCGCAAGCCTCGCCGCAGAACATCAGCTACCCTCCTCCTCCCGCCCAGCACACGCCGTCTCCTCACCAGCCTACCCCGTATCCTCACCAGCCCACGCCGTCTCCTCACCAGCCCACGCCGCAGCACTACCCGCCGCCGCCTGGTTCGGCCCCGCCCCAGCCCGTGAGCTTGGCGATGCGCCCTGCCGCGACCCCGGACCCGAAGCGGCCGCAGCAGCAGCCGCAGCAGCCGCTGCACTTTGACGCCCCTCCTCCGTTTCCCGACGTCGATGCTGCCTACCCGCCGGAGAAGGTGGGCCGGGAGCAGGGGGACCAGCTGGATACCAGCAACCCGGCGAACCTGGTCTCTGGCGCACCGCCCGCGGGACACTTCACCGGCGCCGGTGCCGTGGTCGACGACGTGGGGACCTTCAACGGGGGCAGCTACCGCATCAGCCACAGGGACACCAACACCATCCTGACCATCCAGCTCGCCATGGGCGCCCCCTTTGACGCAAAGCCAGGTGCGTAGCCCAAGGCGACCGGGCGAGCCAAGCTGACGGGTGCAGGCGCCATGGTTGCCATGTCCCCGACCATCACCCTCAGGGGTCAGATGAAGTTCAGCATGAAAAAGGTGATTGCCGGCGCGGACATGAACACGTCCAAGTACATCGGCCCGGGCGAGCTTCTCCTCGCGCCGCCCATGCTCGGCGACATCACGAGCGTCCGCCTGTCGGGCAGCGACAGCTGGAACGTGGGGCACGACGCCTACCTGGCCTCCACGCAGGGCGTCGTCAAGGACCACAAGCGCCAGGGCCTGGGCAAGGCCATCTTCAGCGGCGAGGGCCTGTTCGTGTACAAGTTCGGCGGGACGGGCCTCCTGTGGCTCACCAGCTTCGGCGCCATCATCAGGAAGGACCTCGTCGACGGCGAAAAGTACATTGTCGACAACGGGCACCTGGTCGCGTGGAACACGACGTATGTCCTCGAGAGGGTGGCGTCTGGCGGCATCATGTCCAACTTCGCCTCGGCAGAGGGACTGGTGTGCAAGTTTACCGGCCCGGGCACCGTCTTTATCCAGACCAGGAACGCGGTACGTCCCTCGTGCGGCACCGCGCAATCGTGTACTGACGCCGTCGCAGAAGGCGTTTACGGCATACATGGGCGGGCAGGCAATCCAGGGGTAGACGTGGCTTTGTTTGGGCAGGACGAACGGTGTCATGTCATATTTCGGGCGAATATCTACGTATCTCGGCCATGCTGGCAATTCCATCATCACGCCGCTCGGCTTCGGTGGGCGCTGTGTTCAGTTGCGATGCGTGGCGATGCGTGGCGGTTGCTACTGGCAACTACCTGGGCAGCTTCCGCCACGGAAGGATGCACCATCTTCCCCTACGAGTAGATTTACCCGCTGTCAGGAAGCAAGCGGTAGGCGAGCTCAGGGGCGAGTGCTTGTCTGAGGCGCTTGCCCGACGCTGCACCGCGCCCATCGCCAGACCGTCTCCCACGCAACGCCTCGCAACAACACGTCCAGCAAACGCCTACGTTCGGCTTCAGCGTTCCCCCTTTTTGGAATTTAAGCTTATTGCACGGCACTCCGGGCGAGCCATCCTCCAAGCGTTCGCACAGCGAGTAGCGAGTGCCGGAAAGCCTCCAGTCTAAGGTTCGCCTTGGTGCCTCCCGTCTCCCGGCACGACACGACCGCGTACGCATCAGCACCACGTGGCACGTCTGTTTTCGCGTGTGATTCGGTGCCTGATTCGATTTCCTTCGGCGCTTCTCTGTCGGCTTCCCGGCACGCTCCACCCTGCTCCATCAACACCCGCGCCACGCGACGAGAATTACCTTTGCGTGCAGCTTTGGGATACCGATTCTGTCTTGCTGTACACGAGCTTCTTTGCCTGCTTGACGATATTAGCAGACCATCAGAGTCTTCACCCAGTCAGCCGCCTGTCGGTCGGATCGTCAGGGCTCGCAAAGGTAGGCTGGAGATGCCTCGCCGAGCACGAGCAAGCAGTAACCCCTTCATAGATCTCGTAAGGCCTCGGCAACATCGACCTCTGGGTCTCTGCGACGGTCACAATGGTTCTGTAAGTCGCGCCAGACCCCCGTGACCAAGCCGCCCTGCACGGCGCAACTGTTACGGAGAGTCTGGCTCATCAGCTCGGCGGTAGGATGGCCCTCGGCGATGGCGCTGGCCACGTCAAACCGGCACATCGTTCCACGGGCGCTGCCAGCCAGGCTCCCCCGAACAAGCCGCCCAGGCCAGGGAACCCTGCGGCGAACGCGAGGAGGGACGGGTCCGACGACCAGCGTAGCGGCTCCAAGTTTCTGGAGGCCATGAAGAACCCAAACTGGCGTGACCGCCGGATGGACGGCACCTCGTCGTCGTCGAGCAGCACGGAGCCGGCCGGCCCCGAGACGTCGAGCCTCCAGAGGACCATGGCCAGGGCGCGCCACTGGCTGGCTTCGTCGAGCGCCGACGCGGCCAAGATTGAGCCGGACAACATTGGCAACCGCAAAATCTCGGCGTCGGATCGGCAGTTTGACGTGCGTCATACGGTGGACGGAGCGGCATGCCATGATGGCTGTCCAGCTGTGCCCGAGAGGCCCGGTGGTGCCTTTGAGACCAAGGGCCTCTGCGGCATGATGAGACGCCTGAACGTCGACGCTTCGCCATCTCGCCAGGACGGTCTCCACGTCATCGAACTCACGCCACACATCGCCACCGCAAGGGGCAAGAGCAGCGACGGTTCGGACAGCCCTGGACAGTCTCCGGTCATCGCCGAAATCCAGCTCATTCAGATGCTGCCGACGCAGACGGGCCAGGGGCCGAGCCACTGCCACAGCTACCAGCTGGCGCCAACGCTGTACCTTCGGAGCCCTGAAGGGGGGTTCCAGTCCTCGTCCACGGACCAGAGCACGGACCGTTCGACTCGCGGATCGACCAGCGACGACTTCGAGGCCGCCAAGTCGAGCTCCGAGCAAGACCTCATCGAGTTCCGACCTGCAAAGGACCAAGGGCCTGTTGACGACGTCAGACGCCCCAGCGATGGACAGACGAGCAGCCTCAATGCGAAAAACATCGCCTTTCAGAAGATGCTCAAGAAGCTCAAGATACGCACGTCTGAGAGCGGGTCGTCTCGGGAAGACAGAGAGAGCGGCTACGGGGCCGGCTCAGGATCCGACGCGGTCGCCGAGGAGCCCGCCGGCAAGCCGTCGACGATCGGGCTCGACTTTTTCGTGAGGCGAGACAAGACGGCCTCGGACCACGCTGTGAGCTACCGGCCGGCGACGACCAGCTCCCGCCGGACGGAGGGGTCCAAGGACTCGGACTACTCGGGCGACAAGTTGAACCCCAAGGCGCGAGAGTTCCTGTCTTTTAAGCCCGACGAGTCTGGGGCCGCAGACAGGGGCAAACAGCGCGGCTTCCAGGCGTCCTCCCGCGAGAGCTTCAACGGCGCCGGCGGCAGCCCAAGCGACATGTGGGCTGGAGCCGGCTTCGAGGCGAGGGACCAAGCCGCTCCATACGAGCCGGTGCCGGTTGTCTACCGCGCCGCGCCGCAGTACGCCGACCTGCGCGCCCTGATGCCGATCCCACCAGGCTTCGGGCTCGCCAACGTGCTCGTCCTGGCTGTCAACGCCGTGGCGTGCCCGCCCCAGATGGGCTCCTTCGCGAGACAGCCCCCCCTGGCGGCGGCTTGGCTCGGCGGCGCCGGCGCGCTCCCGCGACCGGGCATGAACGGCTCCTCGCCGTACCACATCGCCGGCTCCGCGTTCCAGTCTCTGCCGGCGCGCTTCCACCCCCCGGCGCCCGCCGTGCCGGTCCACCCCCTGCCCGCGTCGGCGCCGCAGGTGAGCGCCTTTGGCCGTCCGGCGCCGGTGCCCAAGCCCAAGGTGCCGAACGCGTGGGACCAGCAGGCGTACGAGGCGTACATTGAGCAGCGCAAGGCGTTGGAGCCGGGGTACGCGATGGAGTGCAGGCTCCGCCAGCAGCGACGGGCTAGACGGACGCCAGATGCGAAATAGCCGCGGCCGCGGTCGACCTCGCTCTTCTCTGGGAGCTGCGGCACCTTGTCCAAGATTTCGATACATTACTAGGCGTCGGCGGGTTGTATAGCCGCTGGCCCTCATCGCACACCTTGTATACGGATCCAACATGGCTGTCGGCAGACACGATCATGCCCAGGCGGGGCGATGCGCGCAGACACTTGCTTCTCCATCTTTGTTTCTTTGCGCTTGTTGTTTTATCTCTACGATTTATGCGGCCTGGCCGGGCGGCTGTATCTTCACTTCGCCTGCTGCGACGCGTCGTTCTCGGCCATGCGCCACATACGGGGTGACGAGACCGGTGAGCGTCGTCCGCGCTCGAAGGTCTCGGCCAACACGACGGCGGGGGGAGGAATCCGACGAGAGGCTGGGGGTACGCTGCGTACCAGGGCGACTTGCATCATCATGTATGCTCGAAAAGGGCGGGACGAGGAGAGGCAGCATGACTATGGATGTCGGCGAGCTGGAAGGCTGTATCATTGCTAGCTCGCGCCGTGTAGGACGCCTTATGCAGAGTATACCAGGTGCAGCCGAAGCATTTCGGCATCCCTTGCCAGCGCATGCGTGCCGTGCGGTCCCAGTCCCCTGCCACGTTCACGGAAGCATCCGAGGGGCCCAGGTGGGTGCGACAGGCGCGAGACAAGAGACGGGAGACAAGAGACAACGGGCGAAGCGCGCGTGACCGCGGAGCCGGTACGAACCGACGCACCGGGCCGGGGGACCCCTGCGGGCCTTGTGTTCGACGCTGCGGGCTTCATGTTCGACCCCGGCGGCAGATCAGCTGCACGCCATGAACAGCCGGGGGGGGGGGAGGTTGGGTCCGGGGGTGAGGTGTCACAGGACCCTTCGGCCGAGGCCACGACGCCAGGTGCAACATGTGTATTGAGCCCCGAACGAGCAGAACCAATGACGGCGAGCGTAGCAGAGCAAAGCAGAAAGCATGGCAAGCGCGGTAGGCTTGCCGGTGGTATCCCGAGTAACAACGTCCGCCATCAACAGTGTCCATACCCAGTCCGCGGCGGTCCCCCCCCCCCTCCCCCCCTTCCCAGCGATGCAGCGGCCCGAACAGCGTCAAGCAGCGGCCCGACGGCGTCTAGCGTTTCGCCCTGCGGCCACGCAAGCCCGCTGGCCTGTCGTGCGCCTTTTTGGAGCCCGTCTTCTTGCCGCCGGGCTTGACCCCCTCCAGCGGCTCGACCAGGCGCCAGCCGCCGCCGTCCGTCTGGGCGATGAAGCCGGCCGAGACGCCAAAGCCCGTCAGCCCGGCGGCCTCGGGGCCCCGGGGCGCCGCGGGCTGCCTCCCCTGCCCGGACGCGAGCTCCATGTGCTCGGCCACGTGCTCCAGGAAGTTGCTCCAGGCCGACTTGCCCTCGAACGCGTCCCCGCAGCCCTCGACGAAGCACTGCATGTGCCCCGGCAGCTCGATCCTGTGGTGCAGCGCCTTGGCCGCCCGCGCCTCCAGCTGCCCGCGCGGGAACTTCATCCTGGAGCGCTTGTCCTCGAGGCGGCCGATGTGCTCCTTGTACAAGTCCTTGCGGTTGAAGACCCTGCCGAGGCGCGGGAACGTCGGCGGCAGGGGCGGGCCCTCCTGGGCGGGGCGGATTCGGGACTCTGCGCAGCCCCCCTCGGTGCAGACGTAGCACTCGAGGTGAACGTGTTTGGAGTTGATGTGGCGCTTCCACTCGTTCTTGTTCTTGCACTTGGTCGTGCAGCCGGCAAACTCAAAGATGCAGGGATAAGGCTTGCACACGTGTTCGCTCAGCTTGCCCTCGCTGTGAAAGGAGGAGTTGCACTCGGGGCACCTGATGGGCCTCTCTGGAGGCGTGCGGGCGATCGGGACGAGCCCTTCGCCGCAGGGCTCAAACTTCGACCACTGGTGACTGCCGACAGGCTGCCAGGCGCCGTCTCTGCATTGGGAGAAGGCGGGATCCTGGTCAGGCATGCCGTCGGGGATGTAGCCTGTGGCCACGAAGAAGGACTGGGCGCCCTGCATGTCGCCCGCACCGGGCACCGATCCGTGGTCGATGCTACCGTCTCGATACGGCAACGAGCTGCCCTGGTTCGGGTACTCGAAGCCGTCATATTCGACCGGAGCGGGCTGGCTCCCGTATCGAAAGGGCGGTCCGGGACTTATCTCTGAGGGGTCGACGTATTGGCTGCGCGGAAGATGCAATGTGCGCGAGTGCTGTCGTAGACCGATGACACCCAATTCCGGATGCATAGTGGCCGTGACGGGGGCCGGCAAGGGGCTGCAGATTCCATCGTAGAGTATCTCGCTCGCCATGGACGGGCTGTGCTTCACAGTGTAGTCCGGAGAGAGGAGCTGAGGAGGCGGCGAGGTGTCGGGCGTGCCGTGTCCAACAGAGAGGTGCGTGCTGCCGAGACCGCCACGAGCAGGGCCTCGCCCGGAGACCCCAAAGGGGCCATGCTCACCGGCGGGCACGTCTGCGACCTGGCGGTACTCTTGGAAGAGCAAGCCAGTGCCGTCGCCCAGGCTGGGGTCGAGAGAGCCTCGCAGGTCCTCTGGCACGGGAGTTGGGTACGACGCTCGCAGGCCGTCTTCTGCGGATCCGACAAGCTCGCGGTCTGAGCAGGGGGGATACGACGCCATGTCTCGGACTGGATCGAGGGTCTAAATACGAAGTGGTAGAGTTCGCAACGACGGAGCCCCCGGTGGCGAGGCTGTCGTGTCGACGTGCGCTGAACGGCCAAGCTGGGTGACTGCGGCGGGACAGCCACGCCGAGTGTGTTTCGACTTCGAGTGCCGTGGGTGCGGTTGCATGAGGATAGTGACAAACGACCGAGGTGTTGCGAGTTGCCGCCGGCGAGGTTGTCGAGTCTGCCAGGGGCAGGGGGGGG
>JALHCA010000238.1:0-29223 GCA_024340505.1 Tolypocladium nubicola
GTCGTGGACCTCGCGCGCCGCATGCGCCGCCGGGCCCGGACCCAGAGGCAGGCCCAGGCCCAGGCCCAGGCGCAGCGCGTGCTCAGCAAGCCGCTGCCCGCGACGCCCGAGACGGAGCCGCCGGCGTGGATGGCGGGCGGCGGCGTCCGGGAGCGGGAGAGGAAGCCGTACGGGCGGGCGGTTGTGGATGGGTGGTTGGACGATGAGTGTTGAGCGTGGGGTGCAGCGGATTGCAGCTCAGGGGTGCTTCAGCTCAGGGGTATTTCAGTAGTTCAGCTCAGGGGTAATCTGGCTCAGGCAATTCGGCTCAGGCAATTCGGCTCAGGCACTTCGACTCGGGGTAATTGTAGCTCGGGGGATCAGCAATATCTAAGGTATAGCGGAATCGCATAATACTAATCCGAGACAAGTCTTCCAAGTGCATCCTTATGCCCTCCCAAACGCCAACCGGCTTCTACCCATCTAGCACGCCCTCCCTAAACCCTATCCCCCACCCCTCACCACGTCCCCGAACCGACCACCCAGCGCCCTCACCACCACATGCACGTCCGGCGCCGCGGGTCCGTTCTCCAAGCCCGCGTCGGCGTGCCACATGCGCCCGTCGCCGGCGCCCGTCTTGCCCATCGTCGTCGTGTGCTTGACGTCGCGCCCGTGCCGCGGCGGGCCGTGCGGGGCCGCGGGCGTGATGGGCGTCGAGTCGAGGAGGGATTGCCAGCGGGCGAGGTAGATGCCTGGGCCGGCAGCGGTGTTGCTGCCGTTGATGGCGTCTGGGGTTGCGGTTGTGGATGTGATGAGGTACTGTAGACGCGCGAGGGAGAGGTCGTTGAGGGTGGCCAGGTACCCGACGTGGGCGTCGACGGCCTCGAGCACCTCGACCTGCGTCGCCGGCTCGAGCGACGAGAAGAGCCCGTTGAGTCTGTCCGCCATGCTCGGCTCCTTGTCCTCACCCCCGTCCCCCCCCGTCCGCAGCTTCCGCATCGCCTCTTTAGCCCAGACCCTCAGCTCCCCCCAGACATCCGGACACCCCCCCGCCAGCACCCTCACCCACCGATACACCAGCCCCCTATTTCGCCACAGCAGCGCCACGTACTCCTCCACGCCCGCCAGCCTCTCCTGCTCCTCGCCCCCCTCGCCCGTCATCGTCGTCGGCCTGCTCGCGCGGATAAGCTCGTCCACGAAGCCCTGCAGCGCCTCGAGGTGCTCCTTGAGGTCCACGCGCGCGTGCACGCTGCGGATAATGGGGTCGTACGCCGCCGCCACGTCGCGCACCATCGAGGTGAACAGGTCCGGCGGCGTGCGGCACAGCGCGGCCGTGATGCCCTCGCGGTCGCGCACCGACAGCAGAGCCGAGTAGTACGCCAGGCACTGTGCGTGCTGCGCGTCCGTCAGCGAGGCGGCGAGGCTCGGGTCCGTGGTGTGCAGGATCGCGATGACGATGGATTGTGCGTTGCGCGTGCTCGCCGCGCGCACCGTCTCGTGCCCGCAGCCATCACTGACGTGCGCCCTGATGGCCTGCAGCGCCTCCTCCGGCGGTCTATCGTTGTCCTTGCTCTTCTCGACGCGGTCCGCGCCCTTGCGGAACTCGCCCGCGTCCCACGAGAGCACGAGGGCCATGATGCGCTGCAGCAGGTTCATGCCGTCGTCGGCGCTCTGCGTCAGCCCAAACCAGTTGGTCACGCTGGTGACGCTCAGCTTAGCCAGCAGCAGGCGCAGCATGCCGCTCATCATGGTCGCCGCATTGCCGACCCGCAGCGTCTGCTTGATGAGCTTGTATGGGATGAGCGAATTCACATTCTCGAGCAGCTTGAGCAGGTACTGGCCCTCAGGCGAGCCGATGAAGATGTGATGGGCGAATGTGGCGAGGCTGGTTCGTCAGTATACAACGGCTTCGAAAGGGGTGAAATTAGGGCGTCGTACTGGATGAGGGCGTAGTCGGCCGCTGCCTTGACGGCCGGGGAATGTCCCTCGAGGTCCTCCGTCCTGGCCATATGGTCAAACAGCCCGTCCACCAGATCGCCATACACGAGCCCCTGTACGACATCCTCCCATGCCCGCGCCAGGTCCTCTGCCTTGTCGCAGTCATACTTGTCCCGTGCGTCCTCATCCCTATCCGTTTGCATCTTCCCGTCTGCAGACGCCTCTGCCCTCCCCACGCCGCCCAGCGCCGCCCGTCCCAGCATCTCGATCACCGCGCTCGCCCCCGTCGCCAGCGTCTTGCGCGTCCCCAGCGCGCCCTTGTCGTAGCTCTCCGACAGCGCTGCCTCACCCAGTCGCGTAAGCAGCCCCTGCACGCGCACGCTCCAGAACTCGCGCGGCAGCGCCTGCACGCCTGGCAGCGGGAGGACAAACCGCGTCAGCAGCGTCTGCAGCAGCGGCGAAGACGAGGGCTGCTGCTCGTCATCCTCGCCATCATCGGCTTCCGAGGTCGGCTCGGACGCTGCGTCCAGGCGTGGCACCGGCGACCTCGCGCGTGGCGTCGCCGGAGCCGAGGCGCTCTTCCACCAGCGCCCTCCCTGCTGCTGCTGCTGCTGCTGCGGTGGCGTCGGCGCTGGCGCAACAGTCCTCCGCGAGAAGGGGAACCCGTAGTTCGGCGCCGCGTCGGGGGACTTGAAGGCCTCGATCTCGGCGTACGTCTCGTGGTGCGTCAGGATGTCGAACAGCGCTCGCGTCTGCTCCCGCGTCAGGGCAGCAGCAGCCATCCTGCTCTCCTGCTCCTCTGCGCCGGGCAGAGGAAACGCGGTCCTTCAAGCTATCGCGCTGCAAAACTGGCCGAATCAAAGCACATGCACCCGTAGCATAGAGTCAGAGCGATAAGGATGGGACGTTGTAGCTGGCCATTGAAAACATGGTTAGCGGACAATAGGTAGGCAGCAGAGCAACAAATGAACAACAGCGTCGGCGCCCATCACGGAACTCGGATCAAAGCCCTCAATCTCGGCATCCGTCTCGCGCCGCCGCAAGATTCAAACATCACAGCCATCAAACAGAAACGCCGCCGGCAACAGCAGCTTCGCCGGCGGCCTCCAACATGACGAGCCGACGGAACGTGAAGGTTCAACACACCTTGAAAGTTGGGACCGCGCAAGAACACGTCTGAGGGGTCGCTCCGTCGGGATCGAGAGCTGGAGATGCCGAGCTCTCACGTAGGTGAAGCCGCGCGTGGGGTGAGGTGTAGGTGTTGGCTGTCGAGTGTTGGTGTCACAGGTGTTATGGTGTGTGGATGAATCAGGAACAGATCACCAGAGGTGGACAAGTGACGTCGTCGGCTCCTGTCACCCGGCAGGCAATCCTTCGCCAAGCTACCCTATAGCACCCCTGAGGGTTCAGCAACGACGTTTACAGTCTCGAGTTGTCACGGCGATTCACTATTACCACTTACTGGTCCATTCTCAAAGCCTGTCAGCAATTACATCACAAAGTAGGCAGTGATCAAGGCGGGCGAGCTACCAAATACTCGAAAAAAACGAACTCGCAACTTGGTCAATCAAGATAAATGCACATATTAATACTAAACAAACCAAAAAACCTTTCGAAATAGTCCATCCACCGTCTTTTGTTTTCAAGTCCGCCTTTTCCCATTGGTATCATAGTCAAACAAAAATCATTTTCGAGCTGTGCTCTGTCGAGCATCACGCCCGACTCAATGGGTATAACGTCCGGACACCTCCCCTGCCCTCCCTCGTGTGCCCCTCCAACAGCGTAGTCTCGGCGGCGCACGCCTAGCGGCCGCCGAGCGCCTGCGCGTTCTGGTTGGCGCTGGTGATGGGGGCTCCCTTGCCGTTCAAGACCGTCCCCGCCGTGTTGGCGTTGGTCGCGCCGTTGGTCGCGCGGCCCGCACCGTTCGTCACGGCGTGGCTCGCGCCGTTGACGGCTCCCGTGACACCTCCCGCACCATGCGACTTGCTCTCGATGCGCGGCACCTCCGGAATGTCGGTGCTCTTCTGGGCGCTGCCAATCGAGAAGACGGGGCTCTCCCACCTCTCGCCCGTGCGCGCCAGCTCCTTGTACTCGGTCGCCTTGGAGCTGACGCCGCCCGGCAGCTTGATGTTGGGGAAGATGCTGTTCTCCATCGTCATGGCGATGTTGACCTTCTTGTCCTCCGCCACCGCCTCGCCCTTCTTCTTGCCGTCCATGTAGCGCTTCTGGGCCGCCTGGTAGTAGCGCGTATAGAAGTTGGCCTTCTTCGCCGCCTCGCTGTCGCCGCTCTCCTTGGCCGCGCGGTCCGCCTCCTCCTTGATTTGGAAGAGAATCTGGTCGAGCTTGTTGCACTCGTCCTTGATGGCCTTTTCCACCGCCTTCTGGATCGGCGCGCGGAGCACCTTGAGCATCAGCGGCTTGACGAGCCCGAACAACAGCTTGTGGCTCGACTTCTTGAGCTTGATGTTGAGCCCCTTAAAGTCCACGTCCACCTTGTCCACCTTGAAGAAGTTCTGGCGGTCAGACTTCTGCGCCGTCGACACCTTCATCCTGAACGAGAGGCCGTTGCCCGGCAGCAGTATGTCGGCCACGCCCGTGTCCGTGATGGACGGGAAGCCCGTCTTGCGCTTCACGTGGAAGCTGACGTCGCGCAGGTCCATCTGGATGCCCGCCACCTTGACGTCCATGGTGTTGTGGTGCTTGTTGGCAATCTTCTTGCGGCCCCAGCGGAAGTAGTGCTCGCTCGACACCTCGGCCACGTTGGGCATGAAGTTGTCGCTCTCCAGCACCAAGTTCTCGATGATGGCGTCGAACTGGGGGTCAGAGTACTCGATGCGCGGAATGGGGATGTAGTCGATGTTCTCCAGCACCGAGGGCAGAATCACGTCGGTCAAGTCCTTGACGAGCTGGGGCTTGAACTTCGACTTGCCGGCCGCGTCGTGGCCAAGGTGGTTGAACAGCTTCTGGACGGCCTGCCCAAACGCCTTGTTCTGGGGGTCCTTGTCGAACTGGTCGGCCACAAACTTGGCTTCGTCGATGACGCGGTCCGTGTGGGTGCGGTACTTCTCGCGCAGCAGGTACCTGCCTTGCTCGTAGAGCTGATCCCAGTCATGGTTCGATGCCTCGTCCAGGATATAGCCCTGCTCGAGCAGGCAGCGGTGGATGTACTTGTCCATGTTCTTGAACCAGCCCTTGAGCTCCTGGTCCTTGTCGGCGTCCTTGTAGATCTGGCCGATCGAGGCCCAGAGGTCCGAGGTCGAGGTGCCGTTGGCGAAGCGCTCAACGAGGGTGCGCAGGTCGTCCTCGGCAGCCTGGAAGCCAGAACGGGCCTGCTTGGCCGTCCCGGCGGATCCCTTGCCGAGGGAGCGGCCGTGGGTGCCGTACGACTTGACGAGCTTGAGCAGCGTCTGGATGGCGTGCGAGTAGTCGGCGTGCTGCTGGCACTCGAGGATCATCTTCTTGAGGCGGAAGACGACCTGGTCCTTGCGCTCCTGGGGTAGCTTCTTGTTGAGGTATTCTCTGGTCTTGCGGCGGTACTCCTCATTGCGCTTCTTGATCGCCTCCTTGGTCTCGGGGTCAAGGTTCTGGTCAACCTTTTGCTTGGCGGCCGACACTGCGGCGTTTTGCCCGGCGGCCGTGTCCACGGGCTGGTCAGCGCTGGCCGTCGTGCCCTGGGGCACAGAGGCGGTTCCGGGCTGGTCGGTGTTGACCGTGTTGTTGCCCTGGTTCACAGCAGTGCTTGCGCCGGCCGTGGCGACGTCCTGCGCATCCTTCTTGGCGTTTCCGCTGTAGATGCCCTTGGCCTGCTTCACCAGATTCTCCCTGGACAAGTTCGGTGCGTCATGCCAGGTGTTGTCTTCGGCAGGGCGGTCGATTTGGGACAGCTGCTCCTCGGAGGGGCGGACGCGACCGGCAGCGCCAATGGCGGCGTCTCCAATCATGTCGCGGAAGAGGACGGTGGAATCCTGAACTGTTATCCTCCGTTAGCTGCTAGTTCCCGGCACATTGAGCTCGGGGCATAACCTACGAAGCTTTCGGAACTGGCCGTTGGTGATGAGCAGGGTGCCGAGGGTCCTCAGACCCTGGAGAGCCTCGTCGCCATCGCGCTTCGCCGTGTCCCTGTCGACGGGGGCGTTGACGCCCTGGACGCTCTTGGAGTCGAACTGCGTCGTATGCCAGATGAAGTCCTGGATCAGGTTGCCGCTGTTCTTGGAGAGGAGCAGCTTCTTGGCCTGCTCCACCACTTCCCTCGTGTCTTGGACGAGCTGCTTTCCGTCCTCGGAGAGGTTCTCCGAGGGGCTGCTGAGGGCCTTGGACGAGAGGAAGCTGTTGAGCGCGACATCGGCCTGGTCGTTCTGTGGGAATTGGTCAGCGGACAATGCGCAGCAATGCGTGCTGCCTCGGGCTGGACGAGCTCGCGACGTACCGAAGGAACCTTGCCGAGCTTGAACGCGCTGACAATGCCGTAGAATTGGAGTTTCCTGTTGATGTCGGCCTCCTTCTGCTTGATGTTGGTGGGCTTGTTGACGTTGGCAGCCATATTGAGCGGTATTATCGTGGTATCAATGCTGAATAGCGAGCTATCGTGGTTTCAATGGATCGGCACCGTCCTGGCTGCAGCGAGAGTACGGGTTAAGAAGGGAGAGAGGGAAGGCAATTCGGCTCCGCCTCGGGGGTATCACAAGAGAGTTTGTCGGGTATTACGATGGGTATAATCGGGGAGAGAATCGAGAGAGTCATGAACGGAGAGAAGAGAAGAGAGAGAGTTTGGGGGCGCGCGAGCCAGACGGAAGGGGGTTTAATAGCACCTTCCTTGTAGCTGGCTGGCTGCAAGCGGGAAAGCACGAGCGACCAGAGAAGCTTGATTGTGCAGGGAGGAGGCGGAGTGACGTTGAGTAAGGGCGACGAGTACGTCATCGGCCATCGACCGATGGTACGGAGTACTTGCACACAGTACTTCGTAACCAGGGGAGACGTGCGATGTCCACGGCTCGCAGCTCGCAGCTCTATCTGCAGCCACCGAGCACCAGTCGACGCCGTCAAGCCGTTTGGGCGGAGACACCGGGCAACCGACGCCTAATTCCCAGTGCCGGCAGAATGTTTGGACGCCGTGGCGCATCGCGCGAGCGAACCGACGGCAACGAGGGGGTGTGAGGCAGATGGCGACTACAGGGGTGGCGATCGGTGATCTGGGCAGCGGACGGAACTGGCATCAGTGGCTGCGAGAGTCAATCCGGATCAAGGTGGCCTGCCGTCTTGCGTCGACGCGTTCGAGACTCTGCTGCTTGCATGCGCAGACGCCCTGGCCTGGCAACCCGAGTGCTATGTTGTCTTGGCTCGAAGGGACGCGACCGTGCACCAGGACTGCCTCTACTGCAATTCTGCCGCTTTCCCGCTCCTGGATGCATCCTGTGACGATCTTCTCTGCCAGCACTTTTCTCTGCGTTCGGTACGTACTCGTACGGACGTAGAGTCTGGCATCTGTCAATTCTCCGGCTTCCCTGTTCTGTCTCAGTCAAAGAAGCATTTATTGCCCTGGAGATGGCATGGAGCTGGAATGAAGCTCCAGGCCAAGCAGCAAGGTCTCCATCCTGCTCCCCGACTCCGGGCCCGTCGCCTGCGGCACTCGTTCGGCCGAATCCTGGCCCCAGTCGGCAATCGGCGTCTGTCCAGGCGTTTCAGCAGTCCAGGCATGTGCGTGCATCAATGCGTCGGACTGACGACTGACCTGCGGAAAGCATGCGAGCAGAAGCCCCCGACGGATTCAATGCCTCTCGGTCTCTTGCAATCGCGATTGGCGCTGCAATCTCTGCTGGCGCTGCAGCCATTCCGGCGCTGATCGTGTCGCAAACTCGTCATCGAAGGTCGGCAGTCCATGACGTCAGGGGCCAGCTTAGGCCGGACGCAGCTCCCCGTGGCTGGAGCTCCCTGTTCGTTCGAGGTGGGGGCCCTGGGTTCCTGAGCTGAGATGGTGGACGCGGTGGTCCGGTTCAAGAACCTGGCACGGCTGTGACTGTCACTGATTGACGGGGGGACCTCCACTGTCCGCAGCGTGATGGAGCACTATCAGGTGTTGGATGCTGCTCGATGGTGGCGGTGCAGAGCGACTACGACGTCTGGGGTCTCGGCTCACATCACATGTTTGCTCCGGTCCAATTCAGCGAGGTTGGGTTGTCGTTGTGCTCAAGATTCAACAATACCCCTTAACAACAGACAACTCAGACGACACCGTTAGCGCCCGATCATTGTCGCCCGCGCTGGAGCCGAAATCTTGGCTCATTGTTGCTGGTGGAGCGGTGGTCCTGCCCTGGAAGGCGCTGGAAGGACCCTGGACAGAGAACGACAGTCCACGGTATTCGTAGTTTGCGGTCACGAAGTACCGTATCACGAAGTACCGTATCACGAAGTACCGTATCACGAAGTACCGTTAGGTATGAGGCGTGATGAGCATCTGCCATTCTGCTTGCAACAGCGACACGCCGGATCGGGAAGCGGACGCAACCTTCCGGCGGATGCCATCATCGGCGCATCATCAAGTTCTCGTACACGCGGCCTGACGATGCACCCAACTCTAAAAGCCGGGGCCGCGGCAACCTTCAGAAAATTTGGCCGGGTAGGGGCCCGATGAAAGCAGGCCGGTGAAGCATTGAGCTTTGCGTATTTGCCTGGTACGCAGGCGGCTGAGCTCCGAGAAGCATCTTGCAGCTCGGCATAGTGGACGATGTATGCTTCCAAGTGCGGCTTCGTTCGCATCAAGGCTACCAAAGCGTTGGAAAATAACAGGCTGATACTATTACCCGTAAACCTGCATGCTCGATTCCGCTGCGCAATGACCGCACTGTCGCGTGGCGAGCATAGAGGCCAAGGGCCAGGATGGTGGCCTAGCGCCGCACTTGCATGCACACGCCCGTCAATCATGTCAACGCGCCGCTGGCTCTGACGCGGGTGCGAGTTCATCAATCCTTGATTCGGACGGTGGCTTCCGTCGGCTGGACCGTAGGCGCAGACCTGGCTGCGGTTCCCTACTCGGGCTTGTGCTCGGGTTCAGCCACTCCGGCCGAGATCTACGCACGAGAACTGGCCGCGGATAGGATCACGGCGTCCAATTGGGGTCGGTGCTTGCTGGATCATTCGGCCATGGCTGTCGAGCCTCAACCCAGGCTGCGCGAGGGCCGTCACGAGATTGACGACGCAACACCCGAACGAGACTCGACCGCCTTACCCCCGAGTTCGTGTGCGACATCTCACAGCTACGCTGAAGGGATTGCCGACCGATAGGTGTCGGCTTCGGCCATGAGGCTGCAAAGACACTCGTTTGCTCCTCTAAATTGAATCATGACTATAAGGCCTTTGCAAATGCACCATGTCGGCCATTCGAGTTGGTCGTAAATCGTGTTATGCCCCCCCAACGCCGTCTATGCCATTTACAACGCGTGAAATACCATCGAAAGACCCCCTCAAGACTCCCGAGGCCCCAGGTCGTTGAACAGCTTGGCCTTGATCTCCCCAGCCATCAACCCAGACCTCTCCTTCGTAGCAATCAGGTTGCTGTCCTGGGCCAGCTTCTCCACGACCCTGTCGGCCACCTTGCCGCCCCCGCCGGCGACGCTGCCGCTGAAGGTGCCCATCAGCAAGTTCTGCGAGTTGCGGCTGCGCGCGAGGGCCGCCGTGGCCTCCTTGATCTTGGAGCTCAGGTCCAGCATCTGCTTGCTGCCAAAGTCGCGGTTCGTCAGCAGCGGGCTCTGGCTGAGCGTCTGCACCCAGTACTTGTGCCACAGCAGCTCCAGCAGGTGCGAGTCAAGCGTGCTCTTGAAGTGCGACACCTCGAGGCTGTAGTAGCGGTTTGCGTGCGCGCCGAACTCGGCCGCCTTGGCCAGCGGTACGGCCCGCGCGCCGTCGGACGCGGCGCCGGCGCCGGGCGCGTCCGACGTGTAGGTGCTGGGGTACGTGCGAAACGCGCCGATCTCGACCTTGCCGGCGTTGATGGTGCGGTCCGGGTCGATGACGACGGCGAGGAAGGGGTCCTGGAACTGCTGCTGCAGCGCCTCCGTCTCGACGTCGATGCCGCTGAGCCAGCAGCCGTAGCCGGGATGGCTGTGGTACCAGCCGACCACGTTCTCCTGCCGGCCCTGCGCGCGGCACAGGTCCAGGTACTCGACCAGGTACTCGTTGGCCTCGCCCTGGGCGTTGACGCGCGTCTCGGTGCCCTCGACGGGCAGCCGGAAGGCGTCGGTGACGACAAAGGTGTCGTCATTGATGTAGCCCTGCATGAGGCCCATGACCTCGAGGTCGCCGCCGGAGCGCGCGTGCATCGTCATCTTGATGAGCGCGACGGCGCTGATGCGCACGTGCTTGAAGTAGTTTGGGTCTCTGGCCCAGGGGCGGGCGGCGGCGGCGGCCTTCTGGCCCTCGGGGTCGTAGTTGTAGAGGGCATCGCGCGTGGGGTCGATCAACCGGATGTTGTTGTCGAGCTCTGGCGCTGGAATTAGCTTGTTTGTCTCCCGGTGCGGGAGGCGTTGGAGACGCACCCCATGACTTCTTCGCGGTCTCCATGGCTGCGGCGGCGACGCTGTCGCGAGGACAGCCAAAGGTGGACGCTGTGCAGTGAGTAAGGGAGGTGAAGTGGGTGAAGCAGGGCGGTTGAGCTCCGTCACGATGCCCCGCTCCTGGATTGGTGGGTTGCGGCTTATCGATAAAACAGGTGGCTGTCTGGCTGTCTTGCGCTGTTGTGTGCCGCTCGCTGACAGCTTCATCATAGGTACGAAGTACTCGTAAGCATTACAGCATGGCTACTTCGTACACAGATTGACAGAAGATCCCCTGCCATTCACCGCGATTCATTCGAAGCTTCAGGACTACGTGGAAACTAGCCTTGGCGTTGGCTGTTTACCCAGGTTCCTGTATCCGGCTCCGTCCTCGCACAGCCAGTCTTAGTTCTCGGCTGGCACTCCGTACGTAAGCTTGGTTCATCTATCAACTCATATATACTTCGTACAATCATCCATCCATCTGTACTCTTACGTAAGGGATTCTCAAGTTTGCGGATAGAGAAGACCTGGTCGGTAGTTGGAAGTTCGCATCTCTTGTTAGATACGAGACGCGGTACGCACCTCAACAACACGACGGGGTCGACCTAGTAGATGATGAGGTCAGGACTGGTGATCTAATGCTTGATCTTGATCTGGCGTGTTCTTCTTCTTGAGCCAGTTGAGTGGGGGAGGTGGGGGAAGCTATCTCTATCCTAAACCTGCACTGCCACAAGCTGCAATATTTCTCTGAGGGCATTCCTTGTAGCTCCGCTTTAATCGCACGCTGGAGTCAATCTAACACTTCTAGGAGTTACCCTCGCCTTTCTATATAAGTGATATATGTTCCCTCGCTAGTTCAATTTAATTTACACTCCCAGCGTTATAGACAGACTCTGGCCACTTAGTTCATCAGGCAGTCAAATAGGACACAGCTTCTTTCCCTTCTCGACTCCCTAGGCGAGCAAACCCAGGTGGCAACATGAGACTCGCTTTATTGGGATGCTTCATATCCATGTATCTGATGGACACAGCCACCCCCATCTCTGATGCGCTGTCGGCAGAGAAATCCACGCACGTCGCCGCGGAGAGAATCACCGACAAGATAGCCGCCTTGCCGGCGGACGGAGAGTACGTCTCCTTGGAATTCTTCCCGCCCAAGACTGAAAAAGGCTTCTCCAACTTGCGCGAGCGGATTGGTCGCGCGAAGCAAGCCGTGAAACCTCTATTCGTTAGCGTCACCTGGCGAATTGGCGGTTCGACCCCAGAACAATCCTTCAAGGTCGCCGAACTGTGCCAGCGCGAGCTTGGTGTCACCACTCTCCTTCACCTCGCCTGTACCAACATGACCTACCAAGCCCTCGATAAGACCCTGGAGGATGCAAAGGCCCTTGGCATCCGCAACATTCTCGCCCTCAGAGGTAATCCATCGCCAAACGACGGGCTCCGAGGTAATCTATCGCCAAACGACGGGCTCCGAGGTAATCTATCGCCAAACGACGGGCTCCAAGATACCAAGGATCCCAAGGAAAAGCCAGCTGAACAAGATTTGCCCTGGGCCATTGACCTAGTCCGGTATATACGACAGAAATATCATGACTACTTCTGTATTGGCGTGGCGGCCTACCCCGAGGGCCATTTTAACGAGAGCTTTCCTTCGAACCAGAGCCTTGAACATGACCTTCCATACCTAGTCGATAAGGTTCAGGCCGGAGCCGACTTTATCATATCACAGCTTTTCTTTGATGGCAATGCCTACGACAAGTTTGAGAGCACACTAAGAGAGCATCCTAGTGGCGTCTTCAACACCATCCCCATCATACCAGGCATCTTGCCCATTCAGAGCTATAAAACGATAGAGTTTGCGGCAAAGCTGGCTCATGCAGCGGTACCCAGTACCGTCATGGCCCGGCTGGATGCTGTCAAGGAAGACAAGGAGCAGGTCAAGTCGGTGGGCGTGGATATTGTGAGCGAGTTGGTGGAACATGTCCGCGCTACACAAGGGAAACATTCCCGTCGCAGGGGATACCATTTTTTCAGCTCGAACCAGGAGAAGCCTGTGTCACTCATCCTAGAGAGGACCCATCTCGTCCCGGCTGCTCAGGATAATAAAGAGGCGGATAGTAACGAAGGCACCGCTTCTCGCTGCTCCGCGTCAACGGCAGTGTGACTGATTGCCACTGCTGGCCATCAGGGATCTTAGAGCTATAGATGGGGGGCAAACGGCCACTTACTGGCCTGCCACAGGAGACCTAGGGAAGCTAGGACAGGGTCATCCGCCCCAATATGATTGCAGCATTTATACCGCCTACTGTCAACTTCTAACGTACCACGCCGGCTCAAAAGCTGCTCCAAAGCATTCCCGTCTATTTTGCTGCATCACTGGACTAATGTCTTTTAGATTTGAACCCATCGTTGGATGAGTTCTATGACAAGGATGCCCACACGGAGACCGCAGAGAACTGGCTGGAAACATATCCCTTTCAGGGTGCTGAATCAGATGATGCAGATGCCGTGTGGATGACCAAATAGCACATATGAATAGGGATTAGTGGAAGCGTGTGCACAGACACAGTAAGCCTGCATGCACATCTTATGCCTCTTTTGTCCTGGCCGTGCTTATGAGATACAGCATTTCAAAATTTCAGCCCCTCACGTTTCGATTCTCAGCGAGGAGCTCAGACCCGACAGAGTCGACACCACCCGCCTGGCCATGTCGTGGGCGAGAGCCGACGGATTCGAGGCCTACAAACGAGCCGCGCACAATTACGATGCGTCGTCCTCTCGACAGTGGTCGCTGCGTGTGTGTGACGTGTCTGATGGCGAGTTGGCGCCCAGCACACCGAAGCCGCGTGCGTATGCTTACCTGGCGCAGAGAACCCCCAAGGCGGTTGGCATTGCGAGACGAGCCCCAATTGTCTCCTCAAGAAGGCAGATCTGCGCGTAGTGTGAGTTGCGCATCTCGTCCTTGATAGCCTCACTAGGGCCCGACTCAAGCGGCAACGAAGCTGACGCGAGAACCGTAGCCTCTCACCCTTGCATGTTCCGCGGGAGGAGTCCCTGCCCAACTTCCTGGAGCTCTTTCGCATCCTCCGCATCCCCAGCGACTTCGTGACCGAGCGGGTGCAGTCGGTGTGTCACAGCTTCGGCCGCCGCACCGACGCCGACGGGTGTTGTTCGTGGTTCAGCTTCCTGTGCAAGAACATCGGCATCAAGCAGGGACACGGCAGGCTGCCCGAGGTCGACCAGCGCGTCCCCGGCTTCGGCCACGGCACGTTTGCGCTCCCGCAGGCCGACTACAGCTGGCTCGTGTCGAGCTTCTTCCTTCGCGCCGACGAGGACGGGAGCGTGGTGCTAGTATGCTTCGGGGCGCCGCCCGAGGTGCGGCGACGGATTGAGGGATTCCTCGACAGCGGGAATTGGCACGACATCAAGGCCAATCCCTATGTGCTGTTTGACCTGGTGCTCGAGGGGCTCTACTTGGAGGTTGACGAAATGGTGTGGAACATGAACGCGATATTCGGCCCGCTTGAGCACGTAAGTTGCCAACGAACGCGGCTGCTCATTGCAGCAACGGGCTTACACGGCGACAGTCCATCCTCGAGCTGGCGCACACAAAGGACTATGGGCAGCTCAGTTCCAAGATCTCCTTTGCCGCCCTGCACAACTGCGCCAAGCACATCATCTACCTCGCCGAGGGTCTCGAGGCATGCGTATTGCTCGTGGATGCAGCCTTGATGAACAGCGAGGGCGTCCTGAAAGGCCCCTCTGACGAATCGTCCGCCGCGACCCGGGCCCGCGTCCAGCAGCAGCTCAAGGAGTGCCTGCGCTACCGCCGCTCCCTCTTCCGCTCCACGCAGCTGCGCCTCGCAAGCCTCCAGAAGCGCATTGACAACGTCCTCACGCTGGCCTTCAACGTCGTGACGCAAAAGGACTCGATGGTGGTGACGCGGGACTCGAGCGTCATGAAGATGATTGCAGGCGTTACCATGATCTTCCTCCCCACGACGGGCGTGGCTACCGTGGCGGGTTCGCAGCTGCTCGTGTCCAACTGGCACGAGGACCAGGGATCGTGGAGCATCATGGCCACGCCGTTGTTCTGGCTGACGTGGTGGATTGCCATTCCGGTGACGGTGTGTGTGGTTGTGCTGGCTTTCGTCTGGCAGTGGTGGGCGCATAGCGAGAAGCCGCATAGAGAGGCTCGGCGCCTCCTGGAGAAGCCGGCAGCGTTTGTCAGGAATTTGCGGAGAGACAAGTGACGTTGGGGTGTCCTCACCTTTGTCCGTCATTGCTGGATAGGGCCAGTCCTCTCGTGCCGGCGATGGTCTCGCTGGCGGTGTTAGACTGGTCAATTAACTCTTGTTTGCACACTGACATGGAGAAGAACGTTCCTAAATACCCGACGCTAATCGCACTCTTGATTACTCTACATGGAATAGAACCTGGCAAGCCAGGGGTGCAGGCTAGATATGAAAGTTGGGTTGATGTCCAACTAACTGTATCGCCATCGTTTGCGACTTCAGCAAGTTTTATACTTGAGAGATTCATTCCTCCTCGAACGAGCATCTTCTTGAACTGTATCATGGAATGCACTGTTGAGAGATCAGAAACTTGTCGAGGGGCCCGGTGGTGCGCGGATGATGGAGTTTCCAATCGTGACATGACTTGACGTGGATTACAGGCCGGCGGAAAAAATAGAAATAAAAAAACGAGAGACTAAGGATCCTATCTGATCGGAAAGATACCGGAGCTGTGCTCCCAGCCAATCTGGTAGCAAGCCCGCTTGTCAAGTTGGCGGCTGCGGGCTTAGACACCCTGACAAGTCCCAAACGAGGTCCAGATAAAAAGCCCTGTGCACCACGCTATTGATTTTCGTGCCGTCGGTAAATGGCGAAATAGCGACAGAAATTTATCGCACTGAATGAGTGGATGCTATCTTCAGTAGGACGTAGCCAAAGAGAACTGCATGTGAGCTGCACTCCAGTCACGCAAGTGATCCACCCGCTGTCGCAATGAAGTGCGGAGTGGCTACGCCGTACGCCGTGCTCTTACTCCGTACATCGCGGCTTGATATTGCTCGAGGCGGCCAGTATAAAACCACGATAAAGGCACTGCGGTCTCTGTCGACTCTACCTGTTCGAGCTTGATACCGCCCTTCTTGACGACATAGCACGTGTCCTGTCTGCCCATCATGTCGGAAGTTACGGATACCAAAGAGAAGACGACAGTCCACAGCCAAAAGGCTCCGGAAAAAGCGATCGTTACCGAAAGATACGCCGATGAGACGTTGCACTTCATCGAAAAGCATGGAAAAGACTTTGGCCCACTGACGCCTGAGAAGGAGAAGGTTCTACGCCGCAAGTCATACTGGCATGTGATGGGCTTGCTGTCGGCTATAAACCTGCTTCTTTTCGTGAGTTGCCCCAGGTTTACACGACGAGCGTTTACTGAACGGTCTTAGATCGACAAGTCAACTCTCGGGTATGCTGCTATCCTGGGACTGTTCGAGGAGACGGGCATCAGCAAAGAAGAGTACAACAACCTCGGGACTTTCTTCTATGTCGGTAGGCAGTCACACACCGGGGTCTGTTTTCACGAAAGACTCCTCTAACATTTCACTCCTAGGTTATCTTGCTGCACAATGGCCCGGGCACTACGCCATGCAGAGACTGCCGCTTGGGAAATTCATTGCCGGTCTTGTCTTCATGTGGGGAGCCACGGTGCTCCTGCACTGCGCGGCGACCAAGTACGCCGGTCTCGTGGTCCTTCGACTGCTTCTTGGCGCCAGCGAGGCCGTCGTCGTCCCCGCCATGGAGATGACCATCGGCATGTTCTTCAACCGCCACGAACAGTCCTTTCTCCAGCCCATCCTCTGGGTCACTTCGGCGGCGGCCCCGATCTGCGCGGCGTTCATCTCCTACGGCCTGCTCTGGAGCAACAGCTACATCCTGCCCTGGAAGCTCTTCATGATCGTCACGGGAGGGCTCTCGGTGTTGCTCTCCATCCTCGTGTGGTTCCGCTATCCGAACAACCCGAGCGAGGCGAAGTTCTTCACCCTGGAGGAGAAGGTCCACACCATCCGGCGCGTGCAGGAATCGAGCCAGAGCTCCATTGAGCAGAAACAGTTCAAAAAGGCGCAGTTCGTCGAGACGCTCCGCGACCCTGTCTCGTGGCTGTTCTGCCTGCAGGCCTTTACGCTCATGATGTCCAACAACCTGACGTACGGGCAGCAGAACCTGATCACCAAAGCGCTTGGCGTCACGAGTCTGGGCTCGACGCTCGTGGCTGCCGCAGGAGGTGGATTCGGCGTGGCCGTCTTCATCGTTGGCGCCATCGCGCTCCGATGGTGGCCGTCAAACCTCGCTCTTCACGGGCTCGTCTGGTGCATACCCGCCATCGCGGGCGGCATTGGCATGGTCGCCATAGCCTGGGATCAAAAGCTCGCCATGCTGGCATGCCTACTGCTAGCTGGCCACACCTACGGGATGACGTACATCATCGCCTTGGGCTGGACCTCATCGTCCGCCGCTGGCTACACCAAGAAGCTCACGCGCAATGTCATGTTCATGTTCGGCTACAGCGTCGCGAATCTAATTTCTCCCCAGATCTGGGTGCCGCGAGACGCGCCCCGCTACTACGGCGCTTGGATTGTGCAGATCGTCATCAGCTGGGTCGGCACGCCCGTGATACTGTTTGTGATCCAGATCATTCTGAAGAGGAGGAACGCCGAGCGCAGGGCTTGGGCGGCGGGGCTGAGCGAGGAGCAACGGGCGATGCATGAACTGGGAGAGGTGGAGGAGCTGGACGAGAACGGCGTCTTGGTGCGCAGAGAGGTTGAGATTGCCATGTTGGATTTGACTGACTTGGAGAACCCGTTCTTTATTTATCCAATCTAGCGGTATTGTGATGCCCAACTAGTGGGCAAAGCCGAGAAACAATAGACAATGTCGGCATTTGTCAACAGCTTCAGATTCTTGCCATCCAGCCGCGGATTGCAGCTGCATGTCTCAGTGCTATGCGTCTGCTTGTAGTCGTGGAGCCATCAGACTGGGTGAAACAGTCCCGTTGCGTAGCCCGCATATTATGCAGTGATATAGAAAAAGCACCGCTTCGTGTCTACCTACTCGTCCCAGCACGTACGGTCTGCTTATACGAAGTAGCGGTGTCATAGTCGTCCTCGCCGTATGTACAGTGTAATGGGGTGCTAAAAATAACATTATTCTCGCCTGACTACCACCAAGAAGCGGAACAGATATCGCATGAAGTCGTTGAACGGGAGTCCTCTGACTGATTCAGTTCAGCTAGCCACGTCTCGCGGCTTGGCCAAAACGATCCAAAAACACGCCACTACCACTCTGCAGGCCGCTTCAGCAACGCTGCAGATCCCAACAGCGGGCGTTCAGTTGTCGCCGGACCAATTAAGAAAACCACTGCAGTTGTAGGACGTGAGAGGCCGTCGGCCAGGGAGCAGCACTATGAGCTCATATAAAGGCCATATCTATTTCAGCGCCTTTCCCACGACCTCGAGCATTCGTCCGCGCCTTCACCTAGCAGATAAGAAGACGTGACAACTGATCATCGGACCTTCACACAAGAAAGCTCAACGTACACCACATAACATGGGTCAACTAGAACCGAACGGACATGTTGCCTCTCCGAAACCAGAGCACGGGAAGCGGGTAATCGTCGACGTCGTGGACGATTATGCTGCAAACGAACCCGCGCGAGCCTTTGCCTATGCGCCCGTCTCGAGTGATCCAAAGGACGGCTGGAAGCCCATAACCTACAAGGAGCTCTCCAACGCCGTCAACCACCTTGCTCATGAGCTTGTCCGGAGAGCCAAGGAGCGAGGCCCGCAAGACGACGAGTTCCCGACGGTAGCCTACATCGGACCCAGCGATGTGCGCTACGCCATCTTCATGCTTGCCTGCATCAAGGCCAATCACAAGGCCTTCTTCATCTCGCCTCGCAATAGCCTCGAGGGCCAGATATCGCTCTTCAAGGCCACCAACTGCGGCGTCTTGTACTTTGCCGAGTCGTACCTCCAGACGATCCTGCCGTGGCTTGAGCTGCATCCAATGCGGCTCATCATGGCTCCAAGCCCCGACGTCTGGCTCCAGTCGACGCCGCCTCACTTTCCATACCCCAAGCGGTTTGACGAGGCCAGGTGGGATCCCCTGGTGGTGCTGCACACGAGCGGCTCAACCGGCACCCCAAAGCCGATCATCATGCGCCAGGGGAGCTTCGCCATCGCCGACGAGCTCCGGAATGGACCTGATTTGCACGGGGCCCCGTCGACATGGGCGCACTGGGGCAGCGCGGCGAGGTTCTTCCTGCCCATGCCGCTGTTCCACGCCGCCGGTGTCGCGGCTATATCGTCCACAGGAATTTACTACGGCGCGGCCTTGGTGCTGGGGATCACGGACCGCCCTCTGAGTGCTGACCTGGTCGTCGAAAGCCTGGTGCATTCGGGGGCTGACGGAACCATCCTACCGCCTTCCATAATCGAAGACCTCAGTCAAATGGAAGAAGGCATCGAGGCTTTGGCTGCTCTCAAATTCGTGGGCTTTGGTGGAGGTGAGTTACTACATGAAAACAGGGAGTTTGTAACAGTCACTAACATGTGCCTCTAGGCAACTTGGCTCCCGCCGCAGGCAACTTGCTGGTAGAACGGGGAGTCATTCTCAGCAACATGATTTCATCCACCGAGTGAGTTCGCATCCGGTCCATGTTGGTGCCGTCGAGACTAATTGGGCTAGGTGCATGCCCTACGCTCTTCACTACCAATCCGACCCTAAGCTGTGGCAATATTTCATCGTCAACTCCAAGGATATGGGTGCCGAGTTCAGGCCAGTGCCTTGGGATGCGGACATTTACGAGATGTTTCTCTGCCACGACGACCCGAAAGAACCAGGCCGCAAGGCCTTTTTCTACACATTCCCAGAGAAGACCGAATGGTCAACCGGAGATCTATTCAAGCCTCACCCTACCCTTCCTGACCACTGGATCTACCACGGCCGTGCCGACAACATCATCGTCTTCTCCAACGGGGAGAAGCTGAACCCGGTAACTATCGAGGAAGCCGCCTTGGGCCATTCCGCAATCAAGGGGGCTTTAGTCGTCGGCGACCAGAGATTTCAGCCAGCGCTCATTCTAGAACCCACCGAGACACCTGTAGATAAGGCTGCAGAAGAGGCCCTTATCAACGATATATGGCCTCTTGTTGAGGAGGTGAATAAAGTCACGGTAGCACATGGACGCATTCTCCGGGACCTGGTTATTCTCTCAGACCCGGCCAAGCCATTCCTGCGAGCTCCAAAAGGCTCCATTCAGCGAGGCCCGACGGTGAGGGCGTACAAGGACTTCATCGACCAACTTTACCAGCAAGTAGACGAGGGAGTCGATATGCAGGAGGCTGTCGCGCTGGATCTCACCAGCAAGGAGACCCTGGCACAATCGATTGTGGATGTCTTGGTGTCCAAAATTGGCAATGCCAAAGTTGGCCCCGACACCGACCTCTTCAGCGTTGGCGTGGACTCGCTGCAAGTCATCAGTCTTTCGAAGCTGCTTCGCTCCGGCTTCGAGGCGGCAGGTGCAACAGTCAACCAGAATACGGTGGCCCCTCGAGTCATCTACGCGAACCCAACTCCGAAGGGTTTGGCTGGGCGCCTCTTCTCGGTAGTGACGGGCGAGGAGCCTGGCCACGACGAAGCATCTCGAGAAGTCGAGGCCCTCGCGGAGATTGTGTTGAAGTATACCGCAGATCTTCCATCTCCAAACGGCGATCAAGCCCATCCCCTCGATGAAGGCCAGACCGTTCTAGTCAGTGGCACTACCGGCTCGCTGGGCGCATACATGCTTGACCGTCTTGTGTCGAATCCCCGCGTCAAGAAGGTCATCGCCCTCAACCGCGGCGAGGATGGCGGCCGATCGCGCCAGCCCACGTACAACGCCGCCAGGGGCCTGACTGTGGACTTCTCCAAGGTCGAGTTTCTTGGCGTAGACCTCTCGCTGCCGACGTGGGCCCTCGACCGAGCCAAATACGACGAGCTGCTGGCCAACGCGGACCGCATCATCCACAACGCGTGGCCGGTCAACTTTGTCATCAGCGTCGCCTCCTTCGAGCCGTATATCCGCGGGGTTCGGCATCTGGTTGACTTTTCGAACAAGGCGGCGAAGCGCGTGCCGATCGTCTTCATATCGAGCATCGGCACCGCAGATGGCTGGACGGCCAGCCAGCCGGTGCCGGAGCGGCAGCTGAGCGACTTGAGCCTCCCACACATGGGCTACGGGCAGTCTAAGCTCGCCGGCAGCCTGGTCCTGGATGCCGCGGCGGAGCGCTCGGGAGTGCCTGCGGCGACGGTCCGGGTGGGCCAGATCGGAGGGCCCCGAGGCAAGATGGGCGTGTGGAACCAGCAGGAATTCATCCCAAGCCTGATCGCTAGCTCGGTGCACTTGGGAGTGCTGCCAGACAGCGTCGGCCCAATCGACGTGGTGGACTGGACGCCGGTGGAGGATATCGCCGGGCTGCTCCTGGATGTCGCCGGAGTGACGGCACCGGTGCCCGTGTCGGACATCTCGGGCTACTTCCACGGCGTCAACCCGTGCACGACCAGCTGGACTGAGGTTGTCCAGGTACTGAAGGACTTTTACGACGGGCGCATCGAGAAGATCATCCCCCTGGAGGAGTGGGTTGCTGCGCTGGAGCAGAGCGCTGGGGACGCCGACGCGGAGAAGAATCCGGCGATCAAGCTCATCGACACGTACCAGGGCATGGTCAATGCCAACCGAGCAGGAATCGGGCACGTGTACTTTGACATGACGAGGACGGTGGTGCACAGCCCGACGATGAGGAGCTTGGGGGCGGTGAATCCGGAGCTGGTGAGGAACTGGTGTGAGCAGTGGAAGTACTGATGAGTTGTGGCCAGGAGGCAGCGGCGTTCACATAAGGGGAGGTACTATTCCGCCGTAAGTAAAGAGAGCGTCTGGAGATCTACGGGCCTGGACAGACGAGAGGCCGCAGAGCATTTATGGCCAAGGGAGCAGTGACACCACACGTGTAAGCCGGAGCACAGAACAGCAGATAGCAAGATTGTGAACAGAACACGATACAATATCACATCATGCTCAAAGCCATCAGCTGCTGGCCTTCTTATGCTTCCTGCCCCCAAACCCCCATCCGATCTGATGGGCAACGTTGACGGCCACGTCCAGGTCGTCGGCCCACGCCCACACCAGCCCCGGGTTCTTGAGGAACATGCGTCCCGCGGCAATCAGGTCCAGCGGCGTGTCGTCATCGTCGCCCCCCGCTATGAGCCGCTGCGCCAGGTCGCCGGTGGTGATGCTGCCCACCGAGCTCACGAGCATGGCGTCGCCGACGGCGGCCTTGATGCGCTTCGCGAACGGCGCCTGGTACCCGGGCCCGCCCACGACCTTCTGCAGCGCGTGGTTGCCGCCGCTCGACACGTCGAGCACGTCGACGCCGCGGCGCGCCGGCATTTCGGCGAGGCGGACGCTCTCGTCGACGGTCCAGCTGGGGCCCGTCCAGTCGGACCTCGTGTCGAGCCAGTCGGTCGCGCTGATGCGCACGAACAGCGGCATGGACTCGGGCATGACGGCGCGCACCGCGTCGACCAGCTCAAGCGCCAGCCGCGCGCGGTTTTCGAAGCTGCCGCCGTACTTGTCGGTGCGCGTGTTGACGGCCGGCGACAGGAAGCTCGACACGAGGTACCCGTGCGCAAAGTGCAGGTCGAGGACGTCGAAGCCGGCTTGCAGGGCGCGCCGCACGCCGCGGACAAAGTCGCGCTTCAGCCGCGCGATGTCGGCGAGGCTCATGGCCCGCGGCGTCGGGTAGTGCTCGGCAAAGGGCTCCGTGCCGGGGCCCACGACGTCCGCCGGCCACCCGCCGACCTCCTCGGCGGCGGTGGCGCCGGAGCTCAGCCAGGGGGCCACGGTGGAGGCCTTGCGGCCCGCGTGGGCGAGCTGGATCCCGATGAGGGCGCCCTGGCTGTGCGCCAAGTCGACGTGCTTGCGGAGCGTGTCGACGTGGGCGTCGAGCCAGATGCCCGAGTCTTCAGGGGTGATGCGGCCGTTGGCCTGGACGGCCGTGGCCTCGACCATGACGAGACCGGGCTGCCGCGACGCCGCACCGTGAGCCTCTGCCGACGAACGCGGGACGGACGGATGCGACTTACACCGCGCTGCGCCATGCCGCCGTAGTGGGCGACGTGCCACGGCGTGTGGAAGCCCTCGTGCGCGCTGTACTGGCACATGGGGCTTACCCAGATGCGGTTCGGCAGCTCGACGCCGCGGATGCGCAGGGGCGTGAAGAGCTTCGGGGGCGGCCGGCTCGAGGGCTGCGGCCGCACGGCGCTGCCGGCCACGGGGTCCTGCGCGGGCGTGAAGAAGGGGACACCCGCGGCCGCCGTGTTGGGGATGGGCGCCGTGCACTTGGCATCCTTTTCGGGCGCGGGCGTCCCGGAGCGCGAGACGGGGATGCCGTGGTGCGGGTGGCAGAAGCGCTGTGCGAGGTGAGCCATGATGCCGTGTAAGCCGTGGCGTTGTGTAATAAGTTGTGTGAGCTGGCTGCTGCGAGTCGAGACGGTCGACTGGGGTTTACGGATGAGAGTTTACGTCTCTTTGGCTGCCAATACCGTCAGGTATTATATGAATTCAAACAGCAGAGCGGATGATGAAAGAATGAGGGCGGCGTGACGGTGGCGGAGGAGGGGCGTCTGGCTCCCGTCCATATGGGCATGACTATGCTGCCCCGGGACAGCTGCATGACAGAGTTGGAGGCGGCCTAGGCAACCGGACTGTGAATTGCCGGTAGTTACGCAAAGCTCTTTAATGGCGTTGCGAGTATACGGCAGTGTCGAGGGGCGACAGCAGCAGCTTTGCTATCCTAATGAGACAAACAAGGTTGTGGCGTAAATCCTCAATAGTAATTGGCCAGTTCGACCGATCTGTCTCGGTGTTGGAAAGGGCTCGTCGTAGGCGCCGTGTCAAATGTGTCGTGTTTTGCAAGGCAGCTATAGAAGAGAAAGGCGGCCAAGACTTATACAGGAAGGGATAGGATAGCAAATTCACAATGTGTGCCTACCTTTGTGCGTGTACAACGTCTCAGTCAAATTCATTCCTCCGTAAACGACAAAACGTGCGAGAATCGACCAGACTATCATGGCTTCGGCCCGATCGTGTTCTCCCTGTCCCTGTCGTTCCTCGCTGATGTACGCAGTGCAAGCAGGAGCCCGACGAGGAGGCCATCAGCGTTCAAGACCCAACCAAAAGGGCCCAGAAATGCCATGATTGTAGGCAGATCTAGTGTCAGATCCAGGGTCGAGTAGTAAGTGGTACATTTTCTCGCTTGACTACCTAGCTATGACTAGCTGACTGTAGGCACGGAGCCTCTCCGAGTTCACAAAGCGCGGCCCCGGTAACATCCCGTCTCCGGAGCGGCAGCCTTTACCGATGGAGCAGGCAGCTTTGCTGTACCGTATGCCAGCGCGCGAACTGGCATCGGTTTATCACTCGAGCACACTTCGTCACTGCTCGTCCGCTGAACCTGGCAGCTCAGCCGCAGGTGGCTCGAGCCAAGGCGGCCTACAGTACTTCGTATTGGCAACTGCACTTTTGAGTACTGGTGCCGTTGCAGACGCTGTGTGCAGTTCGTGGCCTGTGAGCTGCTTGGCGCAACAGCACCGCCAACAGCATCACCGCCGGCTGTGCCCGGGACGAACGTAGCCGGCAGCAGTTGTACACCCAAGACACCCTTCAAGGGTCGCGACGATGGCGTACGGAGCACAAGCCCCACGACTGACGTGAGAGCATCGGTACCTTGAAAACAAGTATATCGCTCGTACATACATAAAGAGTGTCTGTCAAGGTCGAGGCGAATTGCAGCAGGCTTCGTGGCATGAGCAGATCCTCCGATCTTATATATAAGCTACCATGCATAGATATCAGTGGCGGCTAAAGCCAATCGGAACCCTCATGGGCTTGTACGGAGTACTCCAGTGGGATTTACGTGTGATCCTTGAAGGTGTACGAGGAGGCAGTGAAACCAACGGCCAGAGCTCTGCCGCCATGTTGCAAAGCGTGCACCAAGGCGGTGACGGAAGGGTCTAGGAGCCGCCCCCCGCCTTTTTCACTGCCAAGTTCCCACGCCTCTCCTTCGTGGTCCTCCATCTCAACCCATTTTCCCGCGCCTCTCCTTCGTGATCCTCTCAGCTCCTCTCAACTCATTCCTCCGTGGATCGTGGCAGCTGAACATGGAACCCTTGAGTCAGCACCTGCAAACGATCAAGCAAAATGCCCAAGAATTCCAATCCAAGTTTATAGCTGACAAGTATCCTCCTGCGTTCGCGCCGGCTGACGGAACCGAGGTCGCAACACTCAACATCTCAACCATCTCCTACTACTACACGACGAATGCATTCGTCAAACGGCAGCCACACCAGACTGAGCTCGGCCTGGACATATACGGCAATCCCGTGGTCAATCCCTACATCGCCGACCGCCTACGGAACGAGGCTGCCGTGCTTCGATTCGTCGCCGCGCATACGACAATCCCCGTGCCCAAAGTCCTCGGCTTGTGGGAGGAGAATGGCCTGGTCTATTTGAAGACCGCTCTCGTCCATCACGCCATCGAGCTGCAGCACGTTGACGAGGCTCTCCTCCCGACTGCCATCACGAAAGTCACCGCACAACTCGAATCGGACATTCTTCCGCAACTCAGGCGCCTGAGGCGGAACTTCATGGGCAGCCCCGACCCAGACCTGCCCGTCATGCCCCCCCGTCGATTGTGGGACTGGAAAGAGAAGCGAGTTTGGCCGTCCATGGCCAAGGATACGGATGAATACGTCCTCTGCCATACGGATCTGGACCGGCAGAATATCCTTGTGGACCCCAACACGTTTGAGATTGTGAGCATCATCGACTGGGAGACGGCTGGGTTTTTCCCGCAAGAATGGGACCTTCCTTACTGGAAGGCTAATGGGCCGCGGGAGAGATATCAAATGTCTGTGGACGCTCAACACCGGGAAATCACCGTCTTCGACCTCTAGACACCACCTCAGATGATGCTCTCCGTCCCGCAAGCATTCAACTGGAACTGTTTCAAGACAAGTGTCAATTCACTATATACATAGATACTTCACGGGATAGGCGGAGAATTCCATGGTAGTTCTGTGCACCCCGTGCTGAAAAGCGTGCAATCTGGCAAGCCTGCGTTGCCCCCTCACCTTGACTTCTCATGAACACCGGATGACCCATTGAATTTCGTCCGGGTCAATCAAGCCAAGGGGTTCGAACCGAGAACCACCTGCCTCAGGTCTTGTTTATCTGCGGTGGGAAGTTAATATCATCCTCTCGCGTCCATGTATGGGTCTCACTTCGGCTGGTGCTTAACAGGTGGGAGCCTCGCACAATCGGGATGAGAGCATACATTCCATGGATGGAAGCCACAAGTGATGCATTTCACGGTAATACTCATAGAATTGACCGATTGGCAATGCATGCAATTGCTCACACCCATGTTTCCCGAGGCCTCGTCGATGTTTAGTTTCGATATTCGTGACTTGATAGGGGGCAACTGTGAGACAGTAGAGTGCTGAAGACCAGAAGCATGTCCGAGCCAGAGAAGCAGAGGCTTCTTATACTCCTTCGACACGGTTTTGGAGGGTTTTGGGAGGGGTTCGGACATTGGAGATACGTCTACCGCAAGTATCACTTCACGCTTGGTTCATTCGAAAGGTGGTGAATCGTGACACGACGTCGAGGACGAGCGTGACTATCATGGCATTTCTCCTCAGCCAACCAAATGCACACACGTCATGCATACGGTAGCACTGTCATGGGGTCGCAGATGTCTTCTGGTCTTGGGGGCCGAGGGTTTCCTGTTGTGCAGCTTTGCAGCACTTGCGAAGCTGAGTGCCACCAAATAGAAGGCTCCCGTACCAAACTTCGGGCATGGTTGACAGCGTCACCTCGACGTCGAGGCTTGACGGCAACGGCCGCTACCATGTGTTAGTCGACTGGAGATATTGTGTCTTCCTCCAAGAAACGAAAGCACTCGGAGACTGGCATTGATGGTGATGAGCGTGACCTGCCTCGAGAACCTAAAAGGGGTCGAAAAAAGGCGAGATTGAACCCATTGAAACGAAAGCTTCAAATGAGTGAAATACGTCTTTTTGTGGTCACAAGGCCTCGACGGACTGTTTCTCCATGGACACGGCATCTGCTGACCTTCTGCAGGAGCTCTCAGCCTGGTAATCCGGCGAGTCAAGCTGATTCGAGCATTGGCCTACGTGGAGCTTGGCCTGGGCCAATGCTACAGATGGCGAAGATAGTCGACAGACAAAATCACCTACACGAAAGCCCAGAAAGAAGGAGCAAGGATATAAAAAACACGTTCACGGCATACCCGCGCCCAGGGACACGAGATTGTTGACTATCGGCTCGTCTGGCCCTGACCTCGCTGACCAGAGTGCTCGATGCAGGACACAGTGAATAGCTAGACTGTGATTATATATTTGAACTGTCTTGGGTACGGGACCGCGCATCGTAGAGTAGAGCTATTTAAGGTGCCGGCTGAGCTGGACCACTTGACCCCCGCCGTCCAACGCCTGTGCGAGAGAATATTTGGGCATTTTGCTGTGCGAGCTGGTGCTTTGTACGTCCAGTAGGATAATTATTGCAGCGAGGTCCAACCCGAAGCGAGCGAATCGGTATCTTTCGATTGTCGAACCATGACCTGACGTGTGCTTGTACGCGGCCAAGCTCTTTCTCGACTTGGCTGATGTTCTCCATTATTTCGATATAGGACTCCAAGTCATTCGGAGCTGCTTTGAAGCATCGAACGTATTGCAGTAGCCGCCGAAGACTTCCCTTCAAGAGATGGATCCTGGACTGATCGACACGATTCCACGCAGCGGCTGGCAGCAATGTTGCGTTTTATAACGGACCTTTCAAGAATGATAGCTGCCGTTTGAGCATGTTGGCTTTGGTGGTGCTCCGAGAGATACCCGGCAAGGCGGCGTCGAGCTCATGCACGGCTAATAGCGCCAGTTTCAGGAGCTTGGAGAGTTTGGAGCTGGCAGCCCCCATGATGATACGAAGACTGGTGTTTTGTTGGAGCGATGAGCGATGATTCTTGGCGTTGTGAGCCAGATTATTGAGTAGCGAGTTTTATGTCTTGCGTCTTGTGGCTTTGTTCTACGCCCCGGTCCAAGAACTTTGTCAGGCAAGGATCAATGATAAGCGCCATTGACGGTTCGGACGTGGTTCTGAATGAGTTCTAGAGGACGATGCTCGTAGTGATCCTGTTGTCTACTGGAAGCGTGCTCTCCTGGCTACCCTCGTTCGTCGTTGTCCCGTGTTGTCCCTTCACCCTGAGTCTCAGATAGGTGGCCGTTCTGGAGCCGATCGCGGATTAACTGCCACTTGCGTCTGAAACTATCTTGGGAGCATGTCTTCGTGTCCCTAAGGAATATGTTCGGAGCGCATGCCATAGCAGGGTGAAGATTGAGCAGCTCCCAGTGGTACCCGCCCTGTCACCTATCCAGATTTTTACATGTCCTCTGGGAGTGCAGTGCAGAGTATTCAAGGAGTCTTTGGGGCCTCATATTCTGTTTGGGAACGTCTTCTTTTTCTTCCATCGGGCGCTTGATTTATTCGCTTTGCAGTTGGGGTTCAAACATGTATAAGAAGGCCCGAAGATCCCAAGCCGTCTCTTGTATTTTTGACAAGTGGCCAACCAGAGTATTACATGTTGTTCATCAATCTACAACCGGCTCCGCAACCAGGTCCGACTGATTCTATAGAAACTCTGTCGAACCGAGGCTTCCTCTTTTCCACTCCTAGTGTCTGCAGCACGCGTTTCGAAAACCCACGGAAACAACCCCCGGAATAAACCAGTATACGGAGCGAGAACACACCGTTCGTGGTGGTTTGTAGCCATCATGGGCAAGACTAGCTTCGTCCTCGTCCCCGGATTAGGGCAGAGCGTCGGCGAGATTCTTGAGAAAGTGCACAGAGCGATGAAACGTGCGGATTTTCCCAATCAGCACGAGGTTATAGGTCAGAACGAGAACTCCGTGAAATTGTGCTTTGTGGGCAGTTCGAACCCCCCGCACGTGTTGTATCCTTTCTACCTGGCTTTGCACGGGGAGCTTGAGAAGCAGGGGTACAACATAGACAGGACAAACCCAGGTGTTTGGGAATGCACGGAAAGATTGTAGATAGCGAACGCCTCAACGATAGGTCTGGGTTCGGTGGACTCGCCGGTAGTGGAATTTGAGGGCAATATTTCAGTCTTGCTTCCATTGCCTGGACATGGGATCCTATTTAAAGCATTAGAATTGAAGGTCTTCTATCCGTGGCAAAACCGTTCCTTTGCAGATGCACTGTAGCCCTTGGGAGCGCATTGGCTGAAGGAGCGCTTTGACTGAAGGAGCGCTATGACTCGTGAATAACATGCTGGAGACACAAACGAACGCAGAGAAACCTGGTGCAACTGTGGAGCAATTGGCATCTACAGAGGACGTTGTTAAGATGAGGCTCGGCTTGTGGGGTTCTGAACTTCGGGAGAGCAACATACTAATGGACTCTCTTGATGGGTGCAGAATCTTTCAATATAAGCGAATTTGGCTCCGACTACTAGCACATACGGCCATAGCCGCGGTAGAAATCAGGATCCCGTCTGATCTCCAACACGATAAACCCGCGAGCGGCAGATTAGTAGCTGGATCGGTGACGACCAGCGAACACCGGCTGTCGTATG